>JAVXUL010000014.1:500791-513508 GCA_035590515.1 Trichilia minutiflora | reverse complement strand
TTTGAAATGATTCAGAGTTTGGGTGTTTGAGAGAAAAAAAATATTGGAAGTGTTTTATTTATTGTCAATACAGGTTTTGTAAATGTTTTATAGGCTTACAGGATGTATTCTGTGTGATTGGATATATCTTAAAAATCTGTGACGGTTGTCACATGTGAGATCCACGGGTTGGGACATGACACTTACTGCTAATGTGTGTACTATATGTTATACTTTTGATAATTTCACAAAATTAATTTAAGGTTTTACATGCATTTAGGGTTGATTAAGATTTTATTTAGCAATTAATCATTAAGTTAAGCTTAGAACACTAACCTTTAGTATCCTTTGATGAAGATTTGAGTTCCAAATTTATTAAACTTCCAAGCAATCAAAACCCACCTTTTAGATTCTTCTTTGGCTGAGAGTTTTTAGAGAGATGAGAGCTTGATTTGTTTTGTTTTCAATTTCTCAAAAATGAAAACATTGATGAATGACAAAATTGACTTGTATATTTATAATACCATCTTAATTATTAAAATATTAATGACTTTAAAGTCAATGACAATCATGTCCCAAGCTTATCTAACAAGCTTTATAATAGTAACAAGATAAAATGATAAGTTTGTCCCTTATTAAATAATTTAATACTAAATTTATCATAAAGTTAGTCAAATTAGTTTTGACTAACTTTAATTAATTCATTTATATTCTCTAATATTAATAAAATAGTATAACTTATTATAACTTATAATCGAGTTAATTTATCAAACTCCTGGAATCGTTAAACTATTTAATAAATAAATAATTTATAATTTTTTGATCGATTATTATTACCGAGAGTACTAGTCCTCTTAATAAATAATAATTAATATTCTCTCTCATATTTAAAAAAAAAATTTGATTATGACTTATCGAGTTTTAACCATGAGCCAAAATTGATCTCATCGATTCTGTTCCAAACTCTTCAAATGTCTAATGACGATGGTTAGTATTTAGTAATATACTATAGTTTCTAAATTATAATAAAAAAATTTTTATCAAACTTTAGCATCCGATCGTATGTTTCGTGTGAGAAATGTCCCTCCGTCATCTAATCCCAACTAAGTTAGAATTTACAAAAAGTCGAAACCCTAAACTTAGCATTAATTTGAATCATCAATCATTACTTGTTGAATTTATTATTATGAATTCTTTTGTATAACTTAGAAATTTCTTGGCCAGAGTATTAGGGTTTCAGTCGTTTACTAATGTCCAATTAAAAACCCGAATTTGAATTAAGCCAGTGATAACTCGAGTCCTATATATCAAGTCAATGGATCCCATCTTAACAGTCATTTACATCTCGATATAAACAATCCATAACTAAATTGGCTTCATATATAAGACGTGATTAGTTCTATATTTATATACCATATAAATTATGTGCATCTATATCAGATAATGATTATGATGTTGATGAGTACATAATAAAACTGTACATACACTAAGGTTTAAATTCATCATTTTATACTTCAAAGTATAATTAACTCTCTCTATTTATGTATATTTCTAGTCTTTGATATAAAATTTATTTCATTTGTAATTTTAGTTAATTTTTATTTTAATACAATGATTATAAAAAGGCTATAATCTTTTATCCAAGAGAGCTATTGAGATGAATCTTAATCTAATAGAAATATAATTCATTGGGCTAAAAGTTTCGTGTTTGGGCTAACATAAATTCAGGCTCTGTGTTATACTTTTAAAGCCATCAATCAAACCCAGTTATTGTTATAGTCCAGCTCGACCATACTTCGGTAATTTGACCATATCTTTTGATAAAAACTTCAAATTTACCTAATATAAGTGGCGGTTGAAAGATAAGTCAAATATCTACAATTTTTATGTTTATGACAAAAGTTGAATCATTAATCTTTGAGGTTAACCATGATATTTTTATAGTGGTTGAAATCTTTCAACTTCATTGATTAAAGTTTTTAACTTAATTGTCAAATATTACAACTATCTATTTTGACATTTAACTCCATGTTTGCCTATAAATAAGAGACCTATTTTGTGTTTTGAGAATGTAATAGAATTAGTTTGTAATACACTTTCATAATAAAATTTCGTATCTTTATGTCTTTCTATAGTACTAGCTACGATTAGTAAGTTGATACTAATAATGTATGGCATGTCTTTCCTTATCACATTGAAAATATTTTTCTTTTGTCTTAGCTTTCTTTATCTCGGAAGGAACTTTCATAAAGTTCTTTTTTTTGGGTTCAACTTTTTATGCCTTTTGTTGTGGTTTCTTAATTTGGCTTTTTACTAGTCCCACTAGCTAAGACCATATGGATACTTCACATCTCTTTTTTCGATTGTTCTGTCTATAGAACTTTTAAATCTTATTGAGTAACTACAAAAGAGTATGCTCAATCCTATTTAAGTTATAATTTATTATAAATGGTTTATAATCAGGAGAAAGGGACTAGAGAATCAGATTAATCTTAAGGCAGTCAGGAATAACCACCCCATAGTTGTCTAACTACCCTAGTGAAAATAAATCATCTATGCTGTATTCCAATAATAATAGGAGCTCTTCAAAATCAAAGCACATAGATATCAAATTCCTTGTTATTAAAGAGGGAGTTTAGAGTTGTCAGGCATACATAAAGTATATTGGCACAAATTTATGATTGTAGATTCGCTCACAATCGGTTTATTGCCCAAAGTGTTTCATGAGCACACTGTACATATCGATGTTAAACTATTTGATGATGTGTACTTTTAGTAGGAATTTGTATTTTCATGTTCTTTAATTTTAGATACACTTTGTGTTTATTTTCTATAGAATAAAGGATAAGATTTACTTCATAGTCTGAATGTATTTTATCTGTTATGGTATAGTATGATCTCATTAAAAATAAAGTAGGATCAATTAAAAATAGGCATGTTAAGATCATATTTCATATAATTTTCATACTACACATCCATCCTTGATCTATGTGATTTAATATGTTGATATGGTAATTATTAATGGGTCGAGTTACGAATTTGTCTAACAAAAGGTGCTTTGATCTCATGCCAATATAAGAGATGGATTAGATTATAACTAAGGAGATGTTTCAAAGGAAAATAGCTATTTTAGTACATACATATGATAATATAATTGTTTTAAGGTATAATATGCAGCACAAGTAGGAGATTGTTCGTTTTGATTCTCTATATGTGGACTAACATATTAATTTATAATTATATTATGAGCTATCTAATTTAATAAGAATATTAAGTGATCTTATATAAACCTTAGAAACATCTATTAAGTATGAACTGTTAATATGTAGAAGCATAATACAGTTCAATTAGGATTCATGAGATTCTACTTAATGTAATATATAAAGAATATATTGGGGATGTGGTCCCTAATTTAGACTTCTGTTGTTTTGCCTGCCTCGTTATAGAGTAAATTAGTAAAAAAAATGAATCTAGACTTAGAAGCACTTAATCTTAGACGATTTTAGTATTGAGAATTGAGAGAGATTGAAGTCTAAGAACGTGATTCATCAAATATGAATTCCAATAAATATTTTCTCCTTATTTTTAATTTATAAATGATTGTTTAACTGTTCACATATAGTACTTTTGGTTATTTATAATTATTTGAATTAAAATCTAATATATTTAACATTAGGATCGAAGAAAACAACATTGCGAATTTCTTCCGAACAAAAATGATGAAATCAAGAGCACATTGTCGTCATCTGAGACTAACTTTGGAATACCAATCTCATTAACCAAAACGTCTTGTGCCATTAAAATAAAACATATGCTTATTGCTATTATAATTTTTTTTCTCTAATCTTCATTAGATTATAGTTGACTTTGAAGCGATGATGATGATTTAGTGGAATGACAAAGAATTTACTCGGATTATCAGTTGAAGGGATATGCGGTGTGAAATTTTTTATTATTTAATTTTACTTATTAAATATTTAATTAATTTTTATTTATGATAATAGCTAAATATATATTTTGACGATGAAGGAAAAGAAGGTAATTGTATTAGGTTCTATTATTATATCAAAGAATATAAAAATAATTGCATTAAATGCTTTTAACAAAAAGAAGAGATACATATCTATTTTTACTTTCCTACAATTTATATAAATCTCAAGGTCAGTAAGTAATAATATCTCTATATTATTATCGCAATCTATTCGTTTTGTTAATGAATGCACTTCCCACAAACCCAAATTACCCAACCAATAACGACAAACAAGACCATGAGTGACAAGCCCAAGAACAAAAGTATAGCTTGGCATCAGATGAGAGCCACACACGTTGACTTACATGCACACGCACCCCCCCAAAAAAAAAATCTTTTTTTTCAGTTCAGAGTGCAATTTCCACTAAATACTCAAATCTTATTGACTTCAAAGAGAACAATATAATGAAATGCCCATCTGCAACTTAATTTAAAGTCAGTATAAATTATATATCTGTAAAGAAATTACTCTGCAAGCAATATTCTAGTTAACCACAACCACATCCATAAGAAATAGAAGCAGAATCATTTTGTTTTGCGTTTTCCATTTCCATCTTCCTTATTTTCATCTCCTCCAGAACATTTGTAGACCATTCAGAGAAATAGGTTTCATTGTATCCAATTCTTCCATTCTTGTAAACGGACATGCAACGACGATCGTCATCCGAGTAAGGGCAATTCTCACCGTCAGTATCCCTCCATGCACCTTGGTGTTTCATCCCTGACCAGCTAGCCATCCAATGATACACATATTGTCCGACGCCGGCGAGCTTCAGCCAGCCTTTGGGGAAGAATTCCATGACGCTACTGTTTCTGTTCATTAAGAACATGTTCGTTAACTGAGCACCGTGGGAAGATACCAGAATGTCTGTTATGCTCATCAATTTTACCTGGATCAATCCATCAATCACATAAAATTTGCAATGGGAAGATGCTCATCATTTCATATAACTCACATGAAAATGATTAGATTCGGCTCTATGAGTTGAATGAAAGTCATCTAAAATTAATTAATGGGGAAAAAAAGTGAGTGATAGTGTAAGATCGGTGCAATGTAGTCTTGTGATTGATAGCGTTTTCTCATATGGGGCGTCTTCAATGAATAAAAGCTTTGCTATCGATCAAGATTCGGTCCTTATCCAAGTTTTTACATCAGCTAATATGCGAGTGTGATTGGTGATTGATAAATAAGAATATAATAAAAGATTAATCATAACCTTACATAAATTAAAATATATACATGTCAAAAGATTAAATTGAGATCAATACAAATCTTACTTCCTTCACTACAATTATTAGTGATTCAATTATAAAGCAGACCATGTAATAAGGGACATTCTTTTGCATGCTAAATTACTTAAAACTTTTAATGATGGAACCATTAATTATTCAAAGGTTTAGAAACATTTGAAATATAATTTAGTCTTAATTAAAGGAAAATGATATAAGATTAGGTTTGTCCTAGTTAACTGGTAGCTTTCGGAAGTGTTAATTTTAACCAATTTATTTTAAATGGAGAAAGAAAAAAAATGTAGAAAAAACTATAATCTCTGCTATTGTCTTCTGAAAATGCTTTGCATATCGTCTCTTAATTTGATAAATAAACTGAATGGTATTAATTAATAGTTAAGAACCTTACCTTTTCGCTCTAATGGATGGAACACTCCAGCATTATTCATATACTGGACATTTATTTTAAATTGCAAAAATTTTATAAGATAGAGGGGCTGCTTGTTTTTCTATTTAATACTTAATTGGTTGAATTTGTTATTTAAAATAATTAAGTATATTTATTTGTTTTTGCTTAATAGCTTTTTCTAAATATTTTACTTAATAAAAATAGTTTTTTTTAAAACTTTATCTGACTCTAAAATGTCTAAAAATATTTATTCAATATCTTCTCAAAATTTTGAAAACTAAGAATAAAAATATGTAAAAATAATTGATATTTATATTTTTTATTTAAAAAATAATTTGTAATTTTGATACCTATATTTAAATTTAAAAGGAAAAAGGAGTTCAAATATATCCCTATTTGAAATTTAGATTTATTAAATTTTCAAAAATAATAAAGAGGAAATTAAATATACAGACCTGTTCACAAAAAGTAAGATTATTGGAATAAGCCACCGTCAACCGACAACTCTCAACCTTAGCACACGCTTTGTGAAATATTCCAACGACGGCCGACTCATTCCTGAAAGACCTCGGACCAGTCCTCATAAAAATCGTCATCCCAATAGAGTTACCATTCTTAGTTTCCAAGCTCACGTTACAATACATTCTAGCCTTACATCTCATCAGATCATAAACCTCCATTCTTCTTTCTCTCGACATTCCTCCTTCGTTATGTCTCATCACAACAGCTTTTTCAAAGCAAACTGTCTCATCGTCTTCAAATCTTTCGATTATTGGTTCGCCATTGAAGGTAGCTTCCATTAGGGTTTTCAACCAAAGTCCCATTCCCATTCTGAGTTCACCCCAATGGTACAAAATCCATCGAAAAGGCAACTCACAATTGTTTCTTTGATGCCAAGCAACAAAGGGTACCATCGCTGATAATCCATGCCAAATGTTTCCGTAATCGTAATGGTTATATGATACAAAGGTTAATCCTTTCATTAGAGTGGCGTTGTGAGGTAGGGATTCTGGCCAGGTTAAAGCGTAGGAATTCCAGGAGCCGTCGTGTGTTTCACGACCTTTGAGACATAGTAATCTGTTCTGTGATGATTCTGATGGAAACTGTTGATATTGCACCTCGCCTTCTTCATGAGAATCGTACAACGAGCTCATAAACCACGTGTGACCCTGAAGGGCTTTGTCTGCATAACGTAGGTCTTTGAGCGGGAGAAACGTAACTGAGTTACGAAGCTTTTCGGCCATGGATTTCAGGTCTTCGGTACATTTTTTGACCTGCTGAAAATGGTGAATAAAAGACCATGAAGGAGAAGGAGAAGAAGATGGAGGATTGTGAAGGGATTGGATTTGGAAGAGAAAGAAGAGAGTAACACAAATGGTTAAAATGAACAGCGAGAGTTTTGGGGAGTAGCATGAAAATGATGAAAGGCTACGGCTTTGGTGTTTCATAGAGTAGGCATTAATGGCGGTTCTGTCTATAATCAGAGGATGTGGTTTGGTCATGGTGAAAATAGAGAGTGGAAAGAAAGAGCTAGCAAAAGCAGCTTAGGGAGGAAGTGCTTCTAGCTAGTTTTCCCAAAGCCAGCATTCTATAAGACTACTAGATTTTCAATTCGTTACACGTTAATTATAAAGATTGTAAAGAATGGAGATGAGATGACAAGAAATAATTGAGATAAATTTTGGTTATAATGGGGAATGAGAAACTAAAGGAAACGGAGATTCAACGTTACATTGGGTGCTGCAAAAGATTGAAAGAAAATTAAAATAAAAAATTATATATCTGTTGCTTAATTGGTTATGCGAACATTTTGCAGATGCTACACATGTTCATCACCTGCCAATGTTTCATCAATGGCTTTATTTGTATAATTATTTAGTTTGACTTTCCTAATAACTTTCAGATTTTATGGCAACAAGCATGTCTTATGATATCAAGTATGAGTGGGTGAAGTGAAAAAGTCCCACATTGAAAAGATAAAAAGGTAAATGGGTAATATATAAGTGGAATGGACCCATAGACCTATTACCTTAAGGTTTTGGGTTGGAAGTGGTGTCCAAGTCCATGAATGTGTTAACTCATTTGGTCTATGTGTGTTCTCCCGGTGTTTGGGTGGGCTCCCCGGTCTCAACATTATCAAATACATTTTTAACTTATATATACATAAAATCCTCATACCTTTTTCTCTCCCCGGCCGAATCCCTGTTATTTTAACAATTCTCTTCCTTTCTTTTATCTTCTCAATCATCGAAAGAGAATTTTTTTTTTCTCTTCAGTGATGGATATTCTACTTTCATTTTTTTAATTTATTTTCTTGCTTTATTGTTAGTTTTTTATCATTCTATTGGTGAAGATAGAGGAGAGTTTAATCCATCCAGATCTTGAATCTGTGGTGGAATTCTTTATTTGTGTGATTTAACATATCTGTAAACTTTGTGACTCAGAATTTTGAATATCTCATATGGATTGATTTCAACAAAATGTTTATTACAAGAACAGTTGGAATGATCAACTCAGGCATTGGAGGGCTACAGGAAAAAGTTATAAACGTACCTCTTAAAGGCTTAAAGTTTTGCTCATCACCTATTAGAGAGGGGATAGCTCATTTGATGTTTTTTTTTTTTTTAAATTTCTCTTAAATAGTCGGTGTGTGTTAATGAATGAATTGTATTGTGATTTATATAGGTGGGTGTATTTGAATGTACTTTATATTTGATATGCGGTTGATAATTTATTGGTTGTAATGTTCCATTGATTCTTTCAATTTTTTTTTAAAGTTCCCATACACTCAAATTCTCCATCCCGTACATACTCCCAAACTCCAATACTGTTGGAAAACGAAAATTATAGTATTTATTACTGTCAATAAAGATAGCAATTAGTATAAATAAATTACATTCATATCATATTTTAAGTGGGTATAACAAAATTTTAATAAATAATTTTCTAAAAAAGTTATTTTATAGTATAAGTTAAAAATTGAATTAAAATTTATTTGATTTAACTTTTAAAAAATAATTTTTATCTAAAAAAAGATTAAAAGTTAAAAGTAAGGGAGGGGTTACTTTGTTTTTTTTTTTTCGGATACGCTTGGTATTTACTAAAATTTTATAATAAATTATTTTAATTATATCTCCATTCAATTTATTAAATTTAAAAAAAGTCCTAATATAAATATAAATGTATTCTATTTAAAACTATTATTATGTAGAATATTAATAATTTAATTTTAATTATATATATTAGCAACATAATTAGTAAGTATAAAATTTTTTAAATTAGTATAAAATTAAAAAATAAATTTATATATATATATATATATATATAATTTTTCATATTTAAGGGTAATTTAGTAAAAATATCATAAATTTACAAAAAGTTAAAATTTAAATTAAGTATTTTTTTGATGAAAAGGTTACTTTTTAAAAAATAAAATTAAGTAATTTTATATATAATATAATTTTTTCTAAGAAGTAACTTTTTCTAAAAAGTGAAAAGTTATAAGTTATATGTGATCTCAAGTAAGTACTAATTGTGATTAAATGATGTATATCATTAAATTCGATTAGATATAATTATATATTTGAAAAAATTATCCTATTTACTTGATTAAACATGATTAATCTTATAAACATAAATTTAGTTTATTTAATATTAATATAATTTTTAAAAAATATTTTAATATAAAATACAATAATAAAAAATCTGTTATTTTAATTTTAAGATCTCTATTTAATTGTGTTTTAAAACAGAAAATTTTTTAATATTATATTTATAAATTAACACCTAGTCATATGGGTAAGGGATCATTACAAACCTTACTCTGAAAATCGAGACGAAGTGCTATAGTGCCTTTCATGGTTGACATGGGTGAATATTCATCCATGTTATTAATTTTAACACGTGATCAAGATTTGAAGTAGCTCAAGAATCATGCTTCCAAGATTGGGCCTCAAAACCTCACCAACACTAACCCATGATCAGGGATACCATTCAAACCCCTTATGGCAAACTTATGAATATTAGTTGGGGATGCCTTAGAAATTCCCTTATCGAGCTAAGAATTATTCCATTCTAGATCACTTCAGCTATTATATTTCGTCATTACCAAAAGTAGGAGTGCAGTTAAGGAAGATACATGTTAAGTACTATGCAAATGCTTTTCACTCTCAAATTCTATGTCACTATCACGTGTCAAACCATCCTTTGTGTATGAATCAGTAAACCAGTGAAAACACCAAGCAATGATAGTGTCATAGTTAAATCAATTAAAATTTACATGCAACTTCTAGTAGATATGTCAATACCTCTTATTATCCAATGAGTACATGGGCACACTTGCGAGACATGATAGTTCCACTTATAAAAGGGAGTCAACTCTCATATTAAAAAGATTCGACTAACTTCTCAACCTTTGGCAAAAGTTTCCTATAAAACAGATCTCACTGTTCATCTTTTCCATCATCTAAAGGCTAAGGGTAAATATGTGAGAGTAACAACAAAATAATATCTAGTCTTTACAGCTCTTTTTTTTTCTCTTCCTTCCCTTTTATAAGTGAACTTATACTTAATGGAGTCTATTGTTGTCATCTATTTAGAATTCTTTTAGATAATAGTACCTTTATTACATATAAAAATAAATTTTGATGTAGGCATTTTATCATTCACATATGATTGAAAGTTAGAATCTGAGTATTTTTAAATATTTAACTCTGAATATCTATAATTTAGAATCAAATCCTTAATTCTTTTCAAGTAAGTAAGGATTGATTTATCGATCAACTAATATTTTTCTCTTGGCTTGACTTGATATATACTCGTAACACTTACAATATATGCTATATTAGGTTGTACACAAAGTGTTGTGTATATCAAGCTACTTCTGACTGAAGTATAAGGCACATTACTCATATATTATTGCTTTTTATTGGTCTTTGAACACATATCTTTAGAAAAATGAGAACTATACATGAATGGCAAGACATCTTTTTTAGAGTTTTGTTGAACATTTTCAGCATTCTCTTTGTGTACAATTTTTGGTATAATCCAATTATCTTTTTTGTTCTATCTTTATAGAAATAAATTTTAAGGACATAGGTTATTTCTCTTAAATCTTTTATCGAGAAAGTTTTAGAAAACAAAATTTAACCTCAATATTCTTACCAACGTCATTGCCTATTAATAATATGTCATCTATGTATAATATGAGAAATATGTTGGCATGATATTTAACCAATTCGTAAACATATAGGTCATTTAACCTTTTCACAAAACTAAACGATTTGATTAATTTATTAAATTATATATTTCAGTTCCTTGAAATTTGCTTCAATTTACAAATGGATTGAGCAACTTATATACCTTATTTTTATTTGTAGTGGAGACAATATGCTATTATATATATATATTTTCTTAAAAAATTTATTTAAGAATGCAGCCTTAACATCTATTTGTCAGATTTTATAATCACATTATACTGCTATAGCTAGCATTATTTGGATGGACTTAAACATAGTTATGGACAAAATTTTTTTTCTTATAATCCTTATTTCGAAGTATACCCTTTTGTTATTAGCCAAGTTTTATAGGTTTTTATCTTACCATTCTTATCTACCCTTCTCTTCAAGATTCACTTACTACCAATAGAAATTATCCCTTCTAATGGATCGACAAATGTTCAAACTTGGTTGAAGTATAATCTTAGATCTATCACTTTTAGCCGTTTACCTTAATCTATATTTATGATACCTTTTTCATAATTTATAAGATCATTATCATGATTAAAATTTTCTATTAGGCATGAATCAAAAACCTGCTAATAGAGAAGCCTGTATCATTTTAGAGGTTTTGATACTGTAGAAGATCTTTGAGCTAAAATTAGTACTAAGGTTTGCTAACTAGACGTTCCAACTTTAGCATCATTATTTTAAAGCTTTAAAGACTCTTTCTTAAACTTAATATTTCTTCTTCAACATCTTTTTTCAAGAACTCATTCTTTAAAAAAGTGCATTTTAATTAATCGAAACTCTTTGATCAGATGAGAAGTAAAAATAATATCCTAAACAATCTTTAGGATATTTTATAAACTAAACTTTCTTTAATTTAACTTCTAACTTATTAGTGTTACCTAATTTAATATAAGCTGAAAAACTCTAAATCCTTATATAATTGAGACTGAATTTCTTTTCACTCTATATCTCATATGAAGTCTTTTGGATTATTTTAGAAGAAATTTTATTCAGGATATATATGGTGATCTATGGGGCATATGCCCATAAGATATTAGCAAGTTAGAGAAACTTATCATTGATCGCACTATATTTAATATACTATGATTCCTTATTTTTTGTCTCATCATTAGTTAAGGTGTATAAGAAAGAGTCAATTAGAAAATTATTTTATTATCTTTTAAGAATTCTTGAAGCTCTGTACATAAGTATTCTCCCTTATGATCTCATCGTAGAGTTTTAATACTCTTTTTAGTCAATGTCTCTACTTCATTCTTGAACTCTTTGAACTTTTTAAAGGATTCAGACTTGTATTTTATTAAATACACATACTCATATCAAGACATGTTATTGGTAAATGTGATAAAGTATTTATATATATATATATATATATATATATATATATATATATATATAAATAAAATCACTCAGCGAGAAATCGATGAAATAAGGTAGGGTTCAAAAGAATTAAAATCAAAGAAAACTTTGTTTATTTTGCAAACCACAAATTATACTATAAAAGACATTGGGCTGGCTCCCATTCCCGGTGACTACCCTGGCCGTGGGTGTCCCGAGACCGTCAGTGGGTTTTATATACAAAGAAAACATACTATTTCAAAAATATCTTTTTAGATGCATAAGAGAAAACCATGCACAATTTAATTACACAAAACTAGGCCACGACTAATGTTCGCCTCGGATTAGCAACGTGGTGATCTCGTGCTAATTCGATTGAGACTCACAAGTGGTCAAATCTCCACTCAAAAATAAATCAAACGCCATATAACTCCTCCACCTGTGAAGCCCCACACTCACCTAGGCGACCTCTATCCACTCAGGCC
>JAVXUL010000014.1:475694-485922 GCA_035590515.1 Trichilia minutiflora | reverse complement strand
TGTATATATTTTTAACTGGGATTCTTTGCCTTACCCTTTCGTCATTCTTTGTCATAGCTTATGGCTAGGGAATGCTGCTTTCCACAGTTTCACTAGGCACTTTTGTACCTGCCATACTCATTTGCATCATTTTTTTCATTTCAATCATTTTCTTAATCAACATTTGGATTTGCTGATCCTTCTCTGCGTGCAGTTGTTCGCTATCTTGCAATAGCTGTAACAAACGGGTCATTTCATTAACTTCTCTCGCATTATGCAATCTATGAGCTATAGCTTCACCAGTATGAGATCTGGAGCTTTTATGCTCTGGAATCTCATGCAAGGTGTTATGAGCTTCTTCTGTTACAGCAATAGCATTCATGGACTCTCCATCTAGTTGTCTTCGTTCCGTTAAATGTCTCCTAGTTGAGTACCCTCTAGTGTTGGTCATCTTCAATAGAACTGGTTGATTTTTAGCTTTTTGTTCAGTGTTCCTACAGACGGTGCCAAATATTGATGCAAAAATTTGTTCAACCTTCAGTACCAGGTTATTTTCTTCCTTGAGAGTTAATCTTTCTCTCTACAAAACAATAAAAAACTCAAGAGTAAAACCGGTTTCCCGGTGAAAATCCTTCAATGCTTAAGTTAGAAAGGTTTTTCTTGTGTGTGAGGATGATGAGAGCAGAAGAAAAAAATAACTCAGATCCTCTTTTCTGTGTCTCTATTTTTTTGTTTATATATCAAAAGTTAGTTAAAAAATTTCTGTCCTCGAAAATCAACCTTTTTTGGTGCGTGAATATTCTCTGTAAAATGTTACGTACCTCCCCGTTGTTCTCAGATTCTGTTATGAAATAATCATAAATTTTATAACTTATTGACACATGTCGTTCTCTTAGTGGTGTGCTCTAAAAGGTTATCGCAAGAATCGTAGGGTGTGACAACTGTAGAGGCCGTACTGTATCACGTGTATTTGAGAATATTCTGGAAGTCCATGGGATCGGATGCTTGATCCCCTGAGACTCCATATCATGTTGCTCAGTTGAAACATATCAGATCTTTGATGACGTCATATATTAGTGTCGTAGATGTTGTGGTCCTTATGCATGCTTCCAAGACTCCAATTCCATATTCAGTAAGTGAGGAATTAATACTCTGAGCAATCCCGAGATTCCGATTCTACATATAATAGGTGTGGATACAAGTACTCCAAGACAGGATCTCGGTAGATACCTGAAGATATTTTTCTCGAATATGTGCTTGTAGCATACGTCAAAGAAGACTCATTGAAAACTCGATCTCGGATGATTGATGTAGGGTAGATTCTGTTATTTCTCATAACTATTAACGAAAATCTCGGAATACCGTCGTAATGAAGAGTTGACAGGAGAATTTAAGCCTGTGTAACGGGCTTGAGCTTTTGGACTGGGTTTTGATGAAAATACCCAAACAAAAAATATTGTTCAAATAATTAAATAAATTTTTATTATTTAGATTTTTGAACTTTTATGATTTTATTAAATAAGAAATCAATTTGTCACCTTTCATTTTTTCGTTTACTTTTAATCACAAAATTCCAGAGTAAATGAGTAATTCAATTTCAAGCTTTGAATTTCTATGTTGGTCCTCGGTCCATAATAACCGAACAAAAGAACAATCGAAGATCCTACAATGCACCCACAATAAGGTTGGACCTGGGGACGTCCGTAGTTTTCACATATGGTACATATTTACAAATATAAGGGGTGTATTCGGATTTTAACCGGGTGGTTTCTGTTCCATTCTATTAATGGGCCCATCCTCGCAATAATAGAAAATCTTCCCCTGAGTTGACATTCAACGTCTTAATAGGAAGAGGATTAACTTTTAACAGAGAACAAATCTCTCTTTAAGGATTTTGATACTGTATTTCCTGGTACTTTTGAAAATCTCTTGCTTGCTTCTGCTAATTCTCTTCTATCCCTCTTTCCATCGTCATCTGTAAGGGGAATTAATCTTTTTTTTCCCCTCTTAATATCGACGTGTAAGAACTGAATTCAACCTAATTGTACGAGCTTTTTTGGGTCATGCAAAATTGATTTCTCTTTTAATTCCAATTTTAAGAATTTCAATTCCTAACGTTCCCAGATTGATTTTCTGGTTAAATTAAATTTCGAGTGATTATGGGTGGCCATGGTGGTTTGAATATCCTACCTCAAAAGCGGTGGAACGTATACAACTTCGAAAACAGAGAGAAAGTCCGACAAGATGAAGAAGCTGCCGCTAGAGAAGAGCAGCTCAAGCGTGAACAGGCGAGAAAACGAGATTCTGAGTTTCGTTTACAGCGTCTTCGGGCTTCCCGTGGTTTGGCTCCGTTGAATCAAGCAGCAGAGTCTGTCAAAGAGGCTATTGCACAGCCTGTTGAATCAGAACCAAAGTCAAATCATGTCAATCTGTTTGAAGGGATTCAGATTTTTGACCCTGTTAAAAGACTGGAGACTGGAGAAAGTGATGAGAAAGATGGGTTTAAGAGGAAGAGGATGAGGAAAGAGGAGGTTCAATCGGCTAAGGTTGTGACGGTGGATGATGAGAAGTATAGGTTGGGGTATGGTGTTGCAGGGAAAGGAGTTAAATTACCATGGTACCTTGAAAGGAGGAGCAATTATGATGCAGGTGATGAGAATGATACTGATGATGAGGCGGCGAAAATGCGGGAGGAAGGAAAGAAGGTTGGGAAGAAGACGCTGGAAGAGTTGAGGGAAGAACGGTTAAAAAGGGAGAAAAAGGAGAAGGAAAGGGAACGGGCATTGATTATGGAGAAGAGTCGGAGAGATAGGACGTTTTCGAGGAGTAGAAGATCTTCAAGGTAGTGAGTTTAAGAAATCAGATATGTTGTTGCCTTGTATGTCACTGTTCTTAGACTTATTGTAAGTTTGCAGCTTTAAGTGTTTGGCCCTTTTCTTCTTTTATATGAGCACTCTTGGTGTATCCATGGATTTAATTTGAGGCCTTGTAAGAAAATATGTGATTCATTGAATGAAAAAATCATGAGTTCTCTTTGGTAGCGTTTCTGTCGACTTGGTACTAATCAAGTATGAAAGGGACTGAGCCAAGTTTATAACTGGCAAGCCTGTTGACATTACGCTTCTTCATTTAGGTTCATCATATTGGCCTAAAGGAAGAGTTTTGTTCAACCTTCCATTCCCCGTGTGAGCTAAGGCATTACTTTGGAAATAATTGTTTAATGGTATATAATTGCTATTAGAAAATGAAATGGGATGAAAGTAGCCCTTGTGGACAGAGAGTAACAAATTACCAGACAGGTAAAGGAACTAAGAAGACACTGCATCATATCCTTCCTGGAATGATTTCTAGATTCTTTTTTATTATAAATTGCGTTCATTTGGCATACATGAGGATACTCTTCTATAAAAAGGCTGAGAATTTATCTACATTTTTGTGATTTGCTTCCTCTGTTTGTACCTGCAATTGATCAATGAGTAATCCCATGGGTTGCCTACCTTGAATCTCGGCATGGTACTTTCTGAGGTTTTTTGGACTCACAAAAGTAAATGGTAGAGCAAAAAGATGAGCTGTTTGTTCATCTTTGTCGGTATTTAAATAGTTCTACATGTATATGTTTACAGTGGTGTGACTGCCATTTAATCTATTATAAAGATAGTGAAACATCTTGTATTTTTGTTGTCTCCACCTGACTCTTTGATGCAGAACTGCTTATCATTAATAGCTTCCGTTTCAGATTCAATTGCATAGTCAATTCTCAATTTCTATCATAAACTAAAAGAGTATGACATTTAGTTGAGATAGATATGCAAGTGAAACATAATAATTTATATTATCTGTCAGTTCTAGACTACTTTGCAGAAAACTAACAGTTTGTATTACGGTTGTTTGAATAAACATATGAGTTCATTTAGGCTGCAATATCACGGCAGTTGGAACTTGATTTTGCATGAGTTAGCATAACCACATTGATTCTGCATGTATATTGAGAGGACAACTGTGTAGAGGAGTTGCTGTATTGTTGTTTCGTACTGCATAATATGTGCTATTGCTATTTCTACTCTTCGTTACAATGTATATATATGAAAGATAATTTTGTACTGTCTTGTTTTGTAAATTCCTTCTCCCAAAATTGATTGCAAATTCACTTGTAATTCTGTGTACCAAAAAGCATCATTTAAATTTGAGTGAAAGAACTTACCTAAGGTTAACTCATCATTAATGATATGCTTATGAAATCATGCAATTTTGATGAGGGTTTGGACGTGTAAGCTATGGTTGTGCTTGAAGGGATTGTATTTTAATGATCTGCTTTTCTGCCGATAATTGTGTATGGAAATTGTGAGGATCACACGCCCACTGTTTCTGCAAAGGGAGGTCAAGGTGAGTGATTTTGACTTTAGATATTTTGCTTATTGTCAGATTTCAGTTTATTTAGTATTGGTATACATCTCTATCTGTTCCACAATCTTACGTTACTTGGCTCGGAAGAACAAATTACGTTGGTCGAAGAAGATAAAGAGTATGTATGATTAACTTGATTTTTCTTCCCAGTCAAAGTGTGCATAAAACTTTTACAATGATTTTAAATGGTTGGGAGAAAATGTGAAGTTGAAGAAATTGTTTATACATGACAAAATTAAAACAACACTAATATGAATGAGATTCTGCTTGTCTGGATTTTAGGAAACTAATGATGTAAGGACTCTCACCTCTTTCAAAGAGTAATTCTCTGTTTTATGCTGACAACACTACTTGAAATACAGTATTTTTATCATTGCTATAGGAGATTCTAGCAAATGATTCTGTTAAAGCACCATCAACTTTCTCAGGAGGATGCATTACACGAGCAAGTCTATATTATACTGATTACAAGACTTAAAAGGATGAACCTCTTTTTTTTTTTTCTAATGCTTATAGAAAGCACATTCTTAAATTTTAGCTGATCATGCTTAAAGACTATGGTTTACTCTTAGTTTCTAACACTTAACAAATTGATTTTATTATGCTTCACTTTGATCAGTACAATCCAAATTCTGAGATTATAGAAAGTGCTTATGAGTTGAAACAATTGATTGCAGCTGGAGAAAGATTGCTCAAATAATATTTTGAGTACCAGAGCAATTTGAGCATGAGGCTGGTCTCAAGGTTAATGTACTTAAAACCTGACTTAGAAATGAATCCCAATGCTTCCTAAATGTGATTATGCAGGTTGACATTCTAAAATTGGATGATATTCTGTGAGTTTTTACTGGAATGATAGCCATTTTTCTTTTTCTGAAGCCATTGTTGATTATGTGGTAATGCAGTCACTACATGACATCGGAAATTCCTGCATTTTCTGTACATTATATGACAATATCAGCAGGAGCTCGTGAGTAGATCAGTATGAAAGCACAAGCAAATTGGAAATTCCTGCATTAACTGTACATTATACAACTTTTGCTGCCTTACGTATAGCGTTCGCAGATATTCGAAGAGAAGTTTTTGCTCCCACATCTTTGGTAATTGCTTTGAGAACTGGCTACCATGATAAAAACATTTTCATGGAGATTTGTACAGAACTTGCTTTTCAAGTTTTGAATATTATTTCATGTTAATGAAACTGGCAGAACTTTATAGTGAGATGAAAAGCAATAATTTTTTTTTCATTATTTTCTCTCTGTTGGTCTCCTCCATTGCATCTATGTATAGTTCCTAATTCAGATGCAAATTTTACAGGGATAAAACTACATGCCTCTGAATTCTTGCCATTTATATTGAAGCATTCTCTTCAATAGTCATTTAATGTGTTTACTTCTACTTTTGAATCAGAAAACAAGTACGAGGGCTCTTTGGATTCTCTTAGTGCATAGAACATTTGGAAAGGATCCTACCAAAAGAACATCATGCCAACTTTCATGTTAAATCAAGGCATCGCAAGTATAACTCTCTTTCTCATAATCTAAACACATACAATCTCAGAATGATGAAGACAGATTGATTGGGAATTATTCATTGAAAATGTCGCTCATTTACTCTTAGGAATGCAAATATTATATTTTTATGGTTGATTGTGTGCTGGTGTTCTTTTAAACTCAGAATTCAAATGGGGTAGCTCTTTTAATGAGCTATCAAAGGTGTTAGAAATGAATGGCCTGAACCAATTGAAATATTTAGAATATTAAAGGATTAAGTGATTATAATACTAAAAAAAACACTAAATGAAATTAAGTATCCCAGTTATGGTTTCCATTAATTTGTTACGGTTGCTTCTGAGTTAAGAGTTAAGGTCTTTTGTCCTCTAGTTAGAGATGAATGGCCTGAACTAATTGGTCAGCTTCCTCCGGCAGTCTATGGTTCCTTCATTTTCTACTATTCTGATGGCAATATCCCAAATAATTCTTTTGGAAACACATTCAAATGCTCGCTTGCACGATTCAAGCCAGCAGAAAGGAAGTTAGATTTTATTGACTTGGTGGGACGAACATTTGTGTTTTCGCGAGTGTTTGTAGATTTCCTTATTAAGAAATTGATTTTGGTTTGGGAAATCCAAGTTGGGTGAGCAGTGTTCAAAAGCCTTCGGATCTTTTTCTTATGATGGACACGAAATATGGGAGAGGAATTGAAGTTTGGGTTACATTTACATTGGAAGAAAATTATATGTTGAAATTTCAGGAAGACGATGATATTATGGCCTTCACTTTCAATATCAGTCATGAACCTAAATATGTTGTTAATCTTATGAAATATGAGATTATGTTAGATATTATTGGTGAATGATTCATTTAGCTATTGTTAACTCTGCTCCCTAATTTCATAATGAACCGAACTTAACTCTGCTCATTAGTCCATCCCAGGTGAAACGAACCCATGGGATGCGAACGCCGGGGATTTAACATTGTCCGGACCAAAATCACAGCCACAGGATTTCATGTCCTTATGAATTTAATAAAAGGTTTAGGGATTATTTCAGACTACAATCTTTAGAAATAATATCAGCAAGAAAAGATAATCTAAACTCCAGCTGGTAAAGCAAAGCAAGATTTTTGTCTGTGAACATAATATTACATAGAATATATATTTGGATCCATCTATTTGTACTGTAAAATATATTTTGAGCACCTACTTTTAATTAATTTTATTACAAAAAATACCCATAATATAATAGAGATATCTCCCTGGCTAGTTAGTTGCCTCCTTGACAGAAATTTTCTTCAAAGATTAAAAACTTAAAAAATAAAATAAAAATAAAAATAAAGGTAGCTTCTACTCTACTCAGCATGTATCATGGGAAACGTTCGTAAGTATTAATTATTTTAATTTGCGTAGGTAGTTCACCAATTAAATTCAAGAAGCAACATGATGGATCTGAATTTCCTTCGAACTTACTAAGATTGTTTCAGACTTTAACGTACAAGGCACAAATAACATGCTTAGCTTGCGTGTGTTTCTTATCTTAAACTGACACAATTTGTCAAAAACGACGTCATCCCTTGGGGCACCTAATCCCATAGCAATTTGCCCCTGTGTAAAATGCTATCGTAAAACCAGATTCTCCACTTTCGTTCTCCCCAAAATCGAAATAAAAGTATGCCATATATATCAAAACTAATATATAAGCTTCTATTAGGGAGGGAGAGAAATTAAATGAATTGAATATGTCAAGAAGAGGTCCTTCTTGGGGCAATTCTTACAGATTGCAAAGTTTTTTTCAATTATTTTATCGTTACAGGTCTTTCTACATCTTTAATTCTCAAAGGCAACAGCTCAATGTTACGGTAGAAAAGCTTGGACATGGCTATTCAATGCATCAATTAGGTTTGCATTTGATCAGCAAAGATATTAATGGAGGAACGTGGAGATCAAAACATGAGAGGATCGACATGTGATTATTTCTAAATCTACCAAAACAATCTCCTTTGCTTTTCTTGTTACATAAAATTTAACAAAGATAATTGATCACGTTGATATTTTTTTTCTTTTGTTTCGGTAGAGTGAAGGAACCACCAACACCAACACCAGCACCAGCTCCAGCTCCAACGCCAGCACCAGACCCAGCTCCAACACCAGCACCAGCACCTTCAAGGTTTAACTTCGCCTTCTGGTACGAAACCAATTTAAAAGATGTCTCATAATGTTTAGATTAAAGAATAAGGGTCCGTTTGGTATTGTAGTATTAGCTTAAAAGTTAGTGCTGCTATGAAAAGAAAGCTACAAATAACAAATATCAATGTAAAGTTGTGTGAGGTTTATCAAACGTTAATATTACCCCAATAACAAACGGACCATAAACATACCCACTTGCTAGCTTTGTTTTAATCCTTTGATGAAGATGCATATATATATACATGCATGCAGGATAAGATGGCTTTTGGGCTCTATACTTTCTCTTTTGCTACCTAATTTCTGGAAGCAAAGATGGGAGAAATTGAAGAAAATTGAAGGTACATTTTCTTTAGAAAGAAAGAAAAAAAAAAGTGATTAAACTAATTTTGTTGTGGGAAGGGAACTATTAAATCCCAAATTTCTCTCACAACTGACAATTTTTTACACAAAAAAGATATTATTTATTTTAATTGCTCGTAATATATATATATACATACTGGTAATTTAATTAAGTGAATTCTAGGGGAGACTGCGATGGTTGTTGAAGAGGTTGAAAATGTAGCCGAGGTGGTAGAAAAGGTATCAGCCGAGGTTGCCGATCTACTTCCTGATAATACAAAACTTAAGGAAGCAGCGTTGTTGGTGGAAAATGCTTCCAAAGAAGCTGCACAGGATGCCCAACTTACAATCAATTTCATTCAAAAGGTTATATCTTACTAATAATTTTATTTAATTTTTCTTATAAAATATATATAATCTAAGATATCGATCCTATCAACTCAAAATCTAACCAACACAATTTATGTGAATCTCACTTCTTGAAAACTTGAAAATTTATTAGATATTATTATTTGATTTCTTCAATTTGAGTAACAAGTTCAATAAGCTTGAAAAAAATTGAATTTCTTTTCTATATTTTTTAGACTATTAATAAGTTATGAAATTAATGGTCTAAAAATATATGTTTGCTGCTTATAAATATAGATATAGATATAGAAACTTATTCATATAAATTGACGTGATCATGATGATGTTATATTATTATTCAGGGCTATATTTTTCTGATAGAAAAAAAGATTTTCATTAATTAAATAAAATAAATTATATGATAATAATATAATTATATTGCATCAATTGTCAAATTAATTTGTATACAAAAACTTATACAAAAAATTATATTTGGATAATATTTGCATTGTATTATTAGCTAATAAATTTCTTTTTTTTTTTAACTGTGTACAATAATCTTGGTTTCAACCTTATATATATATTTTTCTTTTGATGAATGAATATAGGTTAATGAACTGGAGGAAGATCTAAATGACCTGGAGAAGATGGTAGAGCCCATTATTGATAAGATCGTACAGCATGAATCCAAAGTCACCAACAAAAATGATTCGTAATTGAAATTAATATAATCAATATTATAAAAATATAAATATTGATACAAATTAATGTAATATATATTGTAATATACTTGCTCTATATAATTTACTTTTTATTTTTTTTACCTCTCATTAAAATATTAAAAAGATGTGGCAAAAATATGTTGAAAGATTTAATAATAATTTTATTAGACGATAAGACAAAATTAATTTATTATTTTATTCTAAATAATAATAACCAATGGAAACGCTTGGAAAAAGTATCAAAATGACCCCTTTTTTTGGATTGTTTATCAAAATACCTAATTTCAAAATATATGCACCAATTTAACCATTAATTTTAATTTCGAATAATTTTACCCTCTAATTTTAAATATACACAATTCCTTCATTCTTCTTCCACTAACCCATTTATTTTCCTCTCTCTAAAACTCTGTATCTCTCTGTAAACCTCTTCTCTCGTTGATTTCAAATTTGTGAAATACATTTCAAGTTGGATCTGTCAAATACGTTGCACATTACTTCCTTCTTCGTTCTAACTCATTTGTTTCCTTCCTCTCCCACCATTTCTATCGTAGCCAGTGAAAACCCAAACATTGCACATTCCATACCCATCACCGAAGGACTGGAACGATCGGGATCTGGTACGAACGAACAGGAAAGAGAAAGCGAACGCCAGTGGAGGAGAGGACTAGCTGAGGGATCAAAGTGAGAGGTAAGCGAGGACTTAACAGTAGCACAACGTCCTGTAAATTTCAAATCTTTGAACTGAGTTC
>JAVXUL010000014.1:451314-466155 GCA_035590515.1 Trichilia minutiflora | reverse complement strand
ACGCTTATCCCCTTCAAGTTGGGGTCCCTTACGACCTTATCCTTTCCCTTCTCTGTAGTCGTATACCTCTGGGCATTAGACCGGCTCCCGACTCCTTCTCTATCCCTCATCACAGGTTCTGATCGAGGGAGGATGCCTTCCAACATCTCGCCAGCCCTTTCTGTCTCCCGCGCGTCGATCTGTATCATCCTTCTTATCTCCGATATCTCTCTGGCCAACGTCTAAATTTGCCTATCCTCTTCTGCATGTCACAGCTCACTGTCTTGGAACATCTGTAGTAGTCGAGACATCTCATTCGTCCCCTTTGCATGGATTTGTTCACATGCATACATTTCAACGGCGTTCGATCAAGGGCGTTCATGTTCTGGGACCACATGCAAAGCACTTTCCGCCCTCTCTGCGACAGCAGCTGCTCCTACAGGGACTTCTTTCATGGTCCCACGCTCAGTCGCGTGCCTTCTAGTTGTATAACTCCTAACGCTCGATATTTCTACCGAAAATGACGCTTCAATGGCTTTTTGTTCGTTTTTTCACAGACAGCGCCAACTGTTGATGCAAGAAAATATCACGATGACTTTTCCTACACCAGCAGGTTTTCTTCTTCTTCCCGTTCTTGAACTGGAGACGATGGTCGGTTTTAATTGTGTTTGTGACTGGACTTGGGGAGAAACCCAAGCTGTCTACGTACCCCCCTTTTTTTCCTCTTTTCTCCTTTCTTCTCCTTCGATCCCTCCATCTCTCTCTCTCTCTACCAGATCTTCGACGCTTCTCTCCCTCGATTTTTTCGGTGGGTGGGGGGATCAAGTCACACGTAGTTCTTTGGTGAAAAAGAATAGTGATAAGATAGAGGAGATGGAGATGGTGAATTGGCAGGTTATAATGGCCAAGTGGCGGTCCCAAGGACACGCATTGTTGCATGGTTGACGTGCTCAGGGTGACCTATCACAAGGTTAGAGGACGTGGGAAACTGTGACACTGTTCCTTGCCACGTCATCCCCGAGCCCCCGACCCTAAAAATACATGTTATTGAAAGCTCTGACCTGAATGCAAGTTGACGGTGAACGTCTTCGAAGAAGAGCTTCCGACTGGTCGTCTCGACTATAACACCCGAGGTGAGTAGACTGTCTGACTGTTGGTCTGATCATTCTCTCATAATGATACCGCATAATAAAACTTGCTGGATATGTGTATGTAATGGGTTTGGACAGAGGCGTGGAACTGGGCCTGGACTACTGGGCTGGGCCTCAGTAAATCCTCCAACAATTTCAATTGAAAATAGGAAGTATTTGATTTGTAAAATTAACATATTTAATTGTTGTAATCTAAATTACTTGATTAAAACACAATCTAATAACATGTAAAACCCTAACATATTTCTAAACGCAAGCCAAGCTACTCATATCACAGATTCATAACATTTCTCCGTCAAAAACAAACAAAAACAAATTCGTAGCAGTCCATCACAGTTTATTGCCCAACAGCCACCAACTCACCACCATCCAAGCCGAAAATGCCGTGAAAAATTGTGGGTTGGTACAGCACATAAGCTCTTATAGACTTTAGCCGGGTTAACATTTCAAACAAGAATTAATGTTACTAAGCATGTCGCAAAAGCTAACCTGAAGTACAAATAATTAATTAAAATATTTAAAAGTAATAATAATAGTTGTTTAAAAAACCTAAATTTAGTTATAATTTAATTATTTTAGCTAATTAAAAATATTTGAAAATTGAAAATTAAAAAAAGTCATGGTATAACACAAATTTAATAAATTTATAAGCTAAGTTCAATTGATATTTTAAAAAATTAGCTCGACATGAAATATGAATGAATTTCAGTCTTACGGCCTGAACCAACTCGGCACAAAGCATTTACACCTTTTGTTTGAATTCGAATTTTACAAAAGTTATATGTCAAATAAAAAAAAGAAGTTAATAATGAAATCCTCGGAGGCATTTGAAAGCTTTAGAAATTAAAGGAGTAAGTAACTGTAATACTAAAAAGCATGGGTAATTTTTATATTTCTTTTTCTAAAATGGTGTCCCGTTATAGTTTACATTTTTTGTTACTGTTGTCCTAGGTAAATTATCATTAACTTGATTTAATTAATACTCTATTATTTTCTTATTTTCATAAAACTTATTTGATACCATTATGCTTTCTAATTTTATGCTTAAAATATAATATTAATCCAAACAAACCCTAATAATTTATGAGAAAAAAAGTTAAAAGTAAGTGATGATATTGGACAGTTTTTGAACAAGTATAGAGTAACAAAAAAAAAAAGTTATAAATATTAATACGTTTATTGAATTAAAAAGGGTTGTTTCTATATTAAGTTATTGAATCAGTTACTGAACAACTGCTTAGTAATTAACTTTTACTTTCATCTAAAGTTTTAAAAGATGATGTTAATTTCCATAACTTTCCATAAATGTTTCCCTATAACTGAAACTTCAATGAAAACTTTATGTGCTCGTTTAGAAGGTTATTTAAAAAGAGAGACTTTTTAGGTACAAGTATTCTACATGTACTTGTATCTTGTAAAGTTTCATTGAAATTGAAATTCTTAGTTATAACAGGTACTTCTATTCATTTTGTGTAATCCCTTTGAACTATTTCAGAATATTTGTAGCTTAAAATTTGTAGTCTAATGGTTATCCAAACTAACAATGCAGGGCATATAGGTATATTGATCAGTGAAGAATGGACGTCCGAGTTACATCAAGAAAGCTGGTAAAGCCGTCGTCTCCAACTCCAAATCATCTACGAAACTTGAAATTATCGTGCATCGACCAGCTTGCTCCAGCGGCCTATGGTTCCTTCATTTTCTACTACTCTTCTAATGGCGATATCACCATTTCCGAAACGAATGAAAAACTCGACCGATTGGAGAAATCGTTGTCGGAAACACTAACACGCTTTTACCCTCTAGCAGGTAGATATATAGAACATAGCAATAGCGTCGATTGTAGTGATCAAGGAGCTGAATATTTGATAGCTAAAGTGAATGGTCGACTTTCCGAATTTCTTGACGTAAAGTCTGAGGCTGAGTTGAATCGTTTTATCCCATTTGCAAATGAAATCGTAGGGTTTTCTCCCACAGCTCTTGCAGTTCAAGTTAACGTATTTGATTGCGGTGGTTTATCCATTGGTGTGTGTTTATCACACAAGGTAGCTGATGGAGGTGTCACATTTACTTTCATTCGAGGATGGGCAGATGCCTGTCGAGTTGGGATAGAAGAGGTAGTGTGCGTTAATTTCGATATGGGATCTCTTTTGCCTTCAAGAGAAGTAAATAAATTCAACATTCCGTTGCCGGAAGACGACGGCAGAAAGTTGGTGACCAAAAGGTTTGTTTTCAAAGGAGATACCATATCAACCCTAAAATCCAAGGCCATGAACAAACGCCATCTTTCTCGCGTGGAAGTGGTAACAGCTTTTCTATGGAAAGCTCGAATAGCTGTATCTCAAGCGAAAAATGGGCATTTGAGGCCTTCTCTACTAACCCTAGCTTTTAATTTTCGTGGTAAAATAGCTCTGAAAATGCCAGATAATTCTTTTGGAAACGCATTCAAATTGGTGCTTGCACGATTCAAGCCAACAGAAAGGAAGTTAGATTTTGATGACTTGGTCGGTCTAATTGGGAATGCCATAACTAGCACTGCTGACGAATGTTCGAATATAAAAGATGCCGATGATTTGTTCATTTCATCGATCAGTTCAATGAGAGAAATACATGAATTGTTGAAAAAGAATGATACAGATATTTGTGTTTTCACAAGTGTTTGTAGGTTTCCTTATTATGAAATTGATTTCGGTTGGGGAAAGCCTAGTTGGGTAAGCAGTGTTCACAAGCCTTCGAATATTGTTCTTTTGATGGACACTAAATGTGGGAGAGGAATTGAAGCTTGGGTTACATTGGAAGAAAATGATATGTTAAAATTTCAGGAAGACGAGGATATTGTGGCCTTCACTTCCAATTCTGATCAGCCATGAACCTATATATGTTCTTAATCTTATAAATGTCAGGTTCTAATAGATATTATTCATGAATGATGCTTTTAGCTACCACACTCAAAATTGTTAGCAATTAGGCCGAGTTCCCTTTGTTTGCATTTTCACTTCGGATAAGCAAAAATAAGATGTCATTTCAGTGCGGATTTTTATATATCTTATCTTGTTTTTAATTGTTTGATACAATCTGTTTTCCCAAAATAAAAAATTATTTGATGTAAATTTCGTTTTATATATTTAGATATAATATAAAAGAAACTTGTGTTTGTTTGTTTGTTTGTTTGTTTACACAAAGGGCATTATAGAGTCTTGGGGCCAATAAAAAAAATTAGATAAAACAAAAATTAAGAACACCAAAAAAATTAAGCATCTCTTATAAATAAGTTTAGCGGATTATTCCACCAAGACAAGATATCATAATCTAAACTACAATTGGTTAAATTATTAACAACCTTCATATAAGAAACGTGAAAGGATGAAAGCAATTTAACCGGCAATTGTGAATCTGTCAACGAGGAGAGTTGTTAGGATGATGGAGATATTGCATTGTACTAATAGAGTCCCATTTCAAATCAAGATTTATGCCAACCACAACCATGGCCCTAAGCTTACTCTATGACAAGAATAATTGTCATAACCTCTGGAGTCTCCTGAGGTTTTGGCCTAATTACCCACCGTTCCCCTCTATTTTGATATATACATCAACACTTCTCTAACATTAGTCTTGTTATAACAAAAAGCAAATTTTGAAGGGCAAGATAGCACTTTAACTAGCTTGGCCGATCCTATTTAAGGATAAATTCCAGGTACTAGACATACCGACTTTCTTCAAACTGTTACTTGCTTGAAAGGCGGTGAATTCATGTCATAAAAATAGTCCCTTCTGCTTTGCATTAGAAAGTCATCGCTCCGTGGGGAAGTTCATGTGGAGTTTGATATAAGATAAACACTAGTGCACAGTAACTGAAAATGAATGGATTTAAGCCCAAGTAAGCGAATGAATACAAAATTTCCCTTTTCTATAGGATTTGGAAAATTGTTTAATTGTTTTAAAGGTGAATTCTGTTGTCTAATCCCAAGGATAGTGCGCCCCCTCCGGTGCCCACTTTTAGAGTGCGTCGCTTAAAAGAAGGTTATACCTCGGACTGAGACCGCTTTTCCCAAAAATTTATTCTATTTAAACTCAAAATATGTAACAAGCACTTTCGTCATAGCCTCCTTTCTTTACCCTTCGGTCTACTCATTGTGGCACGAAAAAAAAGAAGACTAACACAAGCCCCAACTCTAAATGAGACCACAGGCATAACTCGAATTACCAAGGGGTAGTATATTAACCGAGTATAACAAAATCCGGACGTCAGTTTTGGACTTGCAAAATCTGAGTTGGGCCCCTGAATTTTGCCTCAAAAAGTTATCTAGCAATCAGGTCATCAGACCTTTCTTGATAATAATGTAAAAGAATCCCTTTCTTGCTAACAATGTAAAAGAATAGATGGACTCAACAATGCTGAAGTAACAAAAGAGTAAATTCTCCTAAAGTTTCCACTCAAACAATTGATAATTAACGAACGAAAAAACTAGAAGAAAACTATTTTGATGTTGTTAATATGTCCATGTTCCTTAATTTATAAGCTATAGTAGGTCTTCAAATGTTAAATGGAGATACACCCATAAAAGACCAACACTAGATACTGGTTGGTATTATATCTTTCTCAAGAAGTTTAATTAGTGACTGACATCACAAATAGAAATATAGTGAGAACACAACAGATGTACCATTCTAAAAATCAAAGATTTCATCCTGCTGCTCATTTTCAACCGTATCACTATAACTATTTCGAGGTCTTGCCTCATTTGTACTGGCAGAGTGATAATTTTCACCGTGATATATCCTTATAGTATATGTAAGAGATATTTCATATTTGTATAAATGATGACCAACAACGTCAATATATAAGGACATTTAGGCACCTTTTACAAGGGTATCAAATACAATTATTAGCATCTGCACACTTTTTTGACTATTTTCATAAAGGAATTGATACCATTCAAAGATATTGATGACAAAATCTATCCTGTAGTTGCATCCGACTTCTATTCATTACTAAGCTACTGGCAACAGGTAAACATACCAATTAATGTTTGCATCTTCCTTAATTAATTAATAGTATATATAGTATGAACATCCAGCAATATCCCTAATAAATGAATGAAATAGGTCAACAAAACAATAATTTATCTGTAACTATAATATAGTAAATCAATTTTGAACACAGCTAGCTGCCTCTGATTATATAGTATACTAGTAATTAATGCATGCTCAGTTCAACCTAGAAATTAATGATTCCCTAATAAATTAATGAGTACTTCTTCAAATCTGTTATAGTGGGGTAGAATAGGAGCTATAAACGTGACTGCCCATGCTAAAATTTCTAACTGATGCTTCGTAATATAGGACATAAGTATCAATGCTGCAATAAGGGGGGAATGACAAATTCCCCTTACTGTTTCTGATAAATATAAAATCCCCCTCTAAATTTTTTTAAACAATCTCAATCATTGGATTTGAAAAATGAATGACTGAGATTGTTTTAAAAGTTTTAGAGGGGGAATTTGTGTTTGTCAGAAACAGTAGGAGGCAATTTATCATTCTCCCCTGCAATAAGAATGGCCCTCAACATTAATTAATGTATTTAAAGTCAAAGACAGTATTTGTACTGCTATATCTCATCTAGCTGGATATGCTTAGTTGTTTCTGATATTTGCTGGGATTTGCTGCCGTAGGACAGTGTGGCAAGCTTTTCGCATTCTTGTTAATTTTTTTTCTTCTCAATGCAACGGACTATATTTTGGTGATTCTATTGAGAGAAAACTTACAAAATTTCAGTAATCATCAAATTTCAAGATTGGCAAATGTGTTTTGGGGTATAAAGTTATGTATTATCACATTATGCAATGAACATAAATATTAATTTTCACCATCATATGATATTCAAATTGTCTGTGTGAGAGATTTTCAGGTTGGCACTCAGTGATCATTGGCATATATAGAGGTTTGGAAGGGGGCATAAACAAGTTAAAGAATGAGTTGGTGCATGTAAGGGAAAAAAGAATATGAGATTTGGGGGTCTGGTACTGTATACTAAAAAAAAAAAATAAAGAAACAGGAAACAAACCCATGTGGCCTTAGGAGAATGGCAAAGATCCTCCAAACAAATCCTTAGACGTTGTGGTCTGCTCATTTTTTTATCACACTTATCTTTCTCATCCTAAAATATTGCAACGTTGCTTCAATATGCTCAATAAAAAAATCACTATGTACAAATAATATGTCTTGGTTGTTAATGCTTACCCCCATCGCCTCATGTGATAATGTCTTTTCATAAATAATGGTTTTGTCACATCAATTATGAATTCATAATGTGTGTGTGGGCATTGACGTTCATTTTCATAAATAACAACAGCAACAATAAAATAAACACAACTTCTCCAGCATGTGATATTATACACTTTCATATCATAATCAATTGCCAGATCTACCGAACATATCTGGACTTATCCAACAATATATGAATGCAAATGTTGCAAAAACCAGATTGTAGTAATTTAAACATAAATTAAAACCACATCCCAAATTTCGGGAAAAAATTGATTTACACATTTTCAGTAAGGAACATTAGTGGCTAACCTTACGCAGAACAGTAAAGAATTTGATGAAATAGTTGTGTGAAAACTACGCCAAAACCAGTGCAGAAGCAGATGCAAAGTAGTGGAAAAAAAGAGAAATCATTTATCTATTAATGAAACAGAATCAATAAGAAGAAAATAAACAGAAATATCTAGTACAATATCTCGAATCAACTACAGAGAACAGAATTCATTCCTAGAAATCTTGAGAATAATCTTTCAGCAGAGAATTTTAATTTATAGATTTTATCTAGCAAATTCTCTCTATGCATATATGACAGGAACGAAAGGATAGACAACTGAGAGCCATGTGATTATTACAAGAAGCTGTAATGAAATTACCTTGAAGTAAATTTCTTTCAGAATTCGAACAGAAATACCAAAGATTCTTCACATCTCTAATACAGAGTACAAACAGAGCAGACAGGGGGTAGCGAATGCAAGATTGAGGACGAAATTATTTGACCAACAGAATTAGTAATTCCTAACCAAAAGAAAAATGCCAATTCAGTCATAAAATCATAATCTAGGAGATAGTAAAAAATACAACAAGAAGAAACAACTAATGACTATAAACACAAGCCCAACAACAAGAGATTTATTTCTTCACCGCTCAAAAACAAGGCAGAAGTTTAAAGCATATTCTCAATTATTTGTTATTGAGATTAAAAATAGGAATTCATATATTGTCCACAAGAACACAAACAATGCAAAGAATAATAAAAACAAAATTTGAAATACAGTACAAAAAGAGAATGTTAAATTCAGAGGTGAAAAATATGACGCTAAGCGATAATATAGCAGCAGCAGATCGTCGAACATAGCTCCAAGAAGTTTCACATAGACACACACAAATTGTTTTCATCATCTAGGAATTAGATTCCATTATCTTCAAGAACTTATTTTGCCTAATTCAAACATCATGGACTATTATATGGTATTGAATGGTGGTCTAGCAAGAAAACTATTTTTGTTCCCGTGCAGCTTGTTGAGTTACATTTCAAAGCATGCCTGCCTTGTTTGAATTCTTATTTAAAAAATACAAATATTAGAACCAAAAATCTGTTTCCCAAAAAAATAATGTAGTTAAATTCTTTAATATGATCTGGAAATGGGAGTTTCTCTCTAATTGATGTTATTGCATGTGACATGATCTGAGCTTGCTTGTTGAATGAAAAAATGGATTCATTGAGTCTTGTAATCAGTATAATATAGACTTGCTTTTGCCCTGCATCCTCCTGAGAAAGTTGATGGTGCTAAACACAATCATCAAACACAATCATCTGCCTAGAATCTCCTATAGTAATGATAAAATACCGTATTTCAAGTAGTGTTGTCAGAGTAAAAAACATACCTAATTTTGTATCCTTCGGTCAGAGCTGGGAGTCCTTGCATCATTTATTTCCTAAAATCTAGTCTAGAGAATCTCGTTCATACAAGTGTCATTTTAATTTTGTCATGTATAAGCAATTTCTTCAACCTTGCATTTTCTCCCGACCATCAAAATCACTTTGAAAGTTCTAACTATGCAGATTTTGACTCCGAAGAAAAATCAAGTTAATCATACTCTTAATCTTCTTCAGCCAAACTAAGTTGTTCTACCGAGCCAAGCAATCTAAGATTGTGAAACAGATAGAGTTGTTTACCTATATAAAGTAAACTGAAACCTGATCACGAGCAAAACTTCTATAGTCCAAATCACTTACCTTGACCTTCCCTTGCAGAAACAATGTCCCTTCAAGTCCAAACCTGATCTGCAATCTTCACAATACTTCCATACGCAAATATTGGCAGAAAAGCAGATCACTAAATTACAACAGTCCCTTCAAGCACAACCACAGTTTGCATGTCTGAACCCTCTTGAAAATAGCATGATTTCATAAACATATGGTGAATCATGAGTTACCCTTATGCAGCTTTTTCACAAGTGAATTTGCAATCAATTTTGAGAGAAGGCATTTAGACAGTACATAAACATCTTATATATATATACATCAAAAAGAAGAGTAAAAATGCCAATAGAACACATTATGCAGACCAAAACAACAATATAGCAGCTCCTCTACACAGTTGTCCTCTGAAAATACATGCAGATTGCAGAATCAATGTGTTTATGCTAACTCTTGTATGGAATCAAATTTCAACTGCTGTGATCTTTCAGTGTAAATGAAATCATATATTCACTTAAACAACTGTATTATAAACTGTTAGTTTTCTGCAAAGAAATTGAGAACTGAAGAATAATATAAATTATTAGTTTGGCATGCATAAGTATAACAACCAATACCGTACTCTTTTCTTTTCTGATAGAAATGAAGAATTGACTATGCAATTGACAATCTGAAAAGTTAGCTAATAATGATAAGCAGTGCTCAATATGAGAGTTCGGTAAGAGAAAAGGAAAAAAAGTACAAGATGTTTCAATATCATTTTAATACATTAAGAAGGGCAGTTACACCACTGTAAGCATACACATGTAGAACTATTTAAACACCTATAATGATGAAAAATAGATTATCTCTTCACCCTTCCAAAATTACCTTGTTGAGCACCCAAAACCAAAGAAAATACCATACCAAGACTCAAGGTATAGAATCATGTATTAATCATTGATCAATTGCAGGCAAAACAGATGAGGTAAATCACAAAAATTTAGATAAATTCTAAGCCTTTTTCCCCCATAAAAAGTATCCTCATGTAAGCCTAGTGGCCGCAATTTATAACCAAAAAGCATTCATAATGATTCCAGGAAGGATATGATGCAGTGCCTTCTCAGTTTCTCAGTTCCTTTACCTTTCAGGTAATTTGTTGCTCTTCATCCATAATGACTAATTTCATCACACTTCCTTTTCTAAGAAACATAGCAATCGTATACCATTAAACAACTATTTTCCATAGTAGTGCTTTAACTCACAGAGGAAATGGAAGGTTGAACAAAACTCCTTCTTTAGGCCAATACGAAGCAGCATAATGTCAACAGGATTGGTAATTATAAACTTGGTTCAGTTCCATGCATACTTGATTACGCATTAAGTAGTCAGAAATATTAGCAAAACAATGTCATGATTTCTTTATTGAATGAATAATATGCTTTCTTACCAGGCCTGAAATTGAAACCATGAATACCCCAAGAGTTGCTCTCATATGAAAAAGAGATAAGGACCAAGCACTCAAACCTACAAACTTATAATATGTCTAAGACAGTGATATGCAAGGCAACAATTCATGAGTTCAACATCTGGAAGATCCTCTATTCCTCGAAAACGTCTTATCTCTCCGACGCTTCTCCATAATCAATGTCCGTTCCCGCTCCTTCTCTTTTTTCTCCCTCTTCAACCGTTCTTCCCTCAATTCTTCCAGCGTCTTCTTCCCGCCCTTCCTTTTTCCCTCCCACATTTTTGCCGACCCATCATCACTCTCATTGTCATCATTTGCATCATAATTGCTCCGCCTTTCAAGATACCATGGCAATTTAACTCCTTTCCCTGCAACACCATACCCCAATCTATACTTCTCATCGTCCGGAGTCACAACCTTAGCCGATTGTACCTCCTGTTTCCCGATCTTCTTCCTCTTAAACCCATCTTTCTCAGCACTTTCTTCATTCTCACAACTCTTAACAGGGTCAAAAATCTTAATCCCTTCAAAGAGATTGATATGATTTGACTTAGGTTCTGATTCAACAGGCTCTGCAGCAGTCTCTTTGACAGAATCTGCTGCTTGATTCAACGGAGCCAAACCACGTGAAGCCCGAAGACGCTCTAAACGAAACTCAGCATCTCGTTTTCTTGCCTGTTCACGCTTGAGCTGCTCTTCTCCTGCAGCAGCTTCTTCATCTCGTCGGACTTTCTCTCTGTTTTCGTAGTTGTATACGTTCCACCGCTTTTGAGGAAGAATATTTAAACCACCATGGCCACCCATAATCTATCTAACTTGAACTTAACCAGAAAATCAATCTAATACGTCAGGAATTGAAATTCTTAAACTTGAATTAACAAAGAAATTAATTTTACACGAACCAGTAAAGATCGTAAAATTAGGTTTGAATTCACTTCTTCCACGTCGATTTTAACAGAGCAAAAAATTAAAAAAAATAAAGAAATTAGGGTTAGATTCACTTACAGATGACGATGTAAAGAGAGAGAAAAGAGAATTAACATAGGCCTTCGAAAACACCAGATAATAGGCATCCAAATCCTTGAGAGAACCTCTTCTCATTAGGACTCGAATGTCATTTTGGAGGAAGATTTTGTACTATTCGCCCATGGGCTTATTTTTCATAGTGACAATGGCCGAATGAAATATAACAGTAATTGAGCTAAATATACCATATTCAAATCTGACTACACTCTTTTTATAATAAGGTCCGATCCATATATGTAGCTATCCAAAGGAAGACATATCCAAGCCCAACCTTTTTTGGGTTGAATTTCATATTTATTTTGTTTATGAGTTTGTGTTAACAAATTGTATTTGTGTAATGGTGTCGTAGGTAGGTATAAGAACTTTTTAACTCATATGAATATATTTTTTTATTTATTAAGCGTATTAAAATTTAAAAGATGAATATAAATTATTTATCAAATAAATAATACAATATGATACAATATAATTGCAATATCAAGTAATTATGTGGGTATTATTGTAAAGTAAGTTGATCAAAATTAGTATGAGTGGTAGTAAATCTCTAAGCATTTTGTAGTGTTTTAGCTATATCGGAGACTAACGAACTTCGATTTAGACGATTCTTAATATATTAAAAAGATAATATAATAATTGATAACTCTTATGTTAACCATTTTTTTTTTTGATTAACTTATTTCTGGTCCAAACAATAGTTTTTCGAAGTATATTCTAATGATAATGTATCTCTACACACCCTTTGAGATTGGGGCCATAGTTTTCTCTAGAAAACTTCAAATGGATTGATTCATAAACCTTTGAAAACTAAGATAGTAAGCTACAATTTTCATGTTTATCACTCGTCGGTTTAAAAAAAAAAGATAAATCGAAGATGAAGTGATGATCACAATAGTGATTGGGCACCCAAATGCCCAATTATAGGTTGGAGACTTTAAAAAGTCCTTTCCCCTTCTTCTTCTTTTTCATTTTTATCATCTTTATATCGCTCTTAATATCCTAGAATCTCTCTCCCTATAAATTTGGTCATAACAAGCTTCCAAATCATTAACTCAACTTCAAAAATATAAGCTAGAACTTGATTAAGGTAAGATTTTGTGTTCATTTATTTGTTGATAAATGTTGAATTATGAATGGTCATGGAATTCATTTGTTGAAAATAGAATAAATGGGTGAAAATAGAATTAATTCCAATGTTTTGGTGTCAACTATGAAACTTGGAAACCTTATGCATAATTTTGGTATATAGGATATGTATTATTATTATTTGAGGTATAAGAATTAATGAGAATATTGGTATATGTTTGCATTAGGTATTGATCACGTGAGTGAGGAGTTGCGTAAAGTTGGAGAATTAAAAGGAGTGTATACCCTTTCTAAAAGTGAATGGACCTTTTTAAACTACTTTTCATTTATTTTTAAAATGTTTATAAAACTTATGTGTTTTTAATATTTTAGGAAGTTAGATAAATCTTTTATAATTCATATTTAAAGGAATTATTTGTTTTATATTTCATTTTTATAAAGAAACGAATGAATAGCCTTTATGATTTTGTTTTTACATCATTTATTTTATGATCATAAAATAAAAGTGGTTTTTCAAATAATTATTAATTATATGATGAGTATTGAATGTATGGACTTAAAAATGATTTATGTATAATAAGTTTTATAAATGATGATTTTGATTTGTGATAAATGTGGTAATTTTGATTTTACTTGGATTTGTATTTGATGATGATTTTATATGATGATATGGTTCATGGGTCAGGTTTATATGATTTTGTTTTCTGGTAATGTGGTTGAGGAGGCCTTGTCTAGAACTCTGGTTACAAAGATAAGTAGCCTAGAGTTGACTTGAGTCTGAGGCCAATTAGGTGATCGAATGTATACTAGCCTACCGAGGTAGAGGTAACCCAGGCGAGTGGTTTATAAGATAGCCTAGAGTGGATCTCAAGGAGGCTGGCTAGGTTATATAGTGCCCAGGTGACTACCCATTTACTGGCCATGACAAGTAGCCTAAGGTAGAACCTTAAAGAGGTTACCTAGGTGATCAACGCTAAGTGAGGTAAGAAATTGCTCATTTGGCGGGAGCCATGTTTATGGACATCATTATATGACTACTTAAAGGCCATGTCAATGATGGTAAAGGTTTTCATAAAATGCTCATATGGTTATTATGCACATATATGTATAATGTTATATATAACAATATCATTGGTTTTATATACATGAGATAAAACTCACTGACAACTCAAGATTGCTATTGATCAGGGTAATTATTGAGAAAAGTGAAAGTTGCTAAGAACAATTCTAGCATCCTAGGATCTCTAATGGTTGCCTATGCATTGTATTTAAAATTTTTTCATTTGTTTAAACAATTTAAACACTTAGGGCATCAAATATACCTTTAGGGCTTTACTTGGAACAAGCAAGGAGCTTTCCCCTTTACCTCCAAAGCATGCACACACTAATATGTCTTCAATGATTTCAATAACACATTTGAAAACTTAGAATGGATCCATAGCTTCCATAAGCTATCCAAGGGTTTCCTACACTTAGGAAATCAACATGCACACACTCTAAGAAGAGTAGAAACATAAGAAATCTATTTTCACTTTCTAATCTTCCATTAACTCTCTCCTTTATGGTTTATATTTGAAAACACCATGAAAAAGGAAGCTTTTCCATGGCTACCATCATTCCCACCGTGGGTTGCTGCAAGAAGAAGAAGAAGAATGCCAATTTAATTCAATTTCAATCTCAAGAATGCATCCCACGTATAAGGCACCAAACAAGCTTTCAATTGGTTGATTTTTGCTTTATTTAAATAAAAAGAAAAAGAAGAGATAATGGATTACACTTGGTGAATTTCCATTGGCTAGCTTTTGAAAATTCATTTCTTTTCCATTAATCTTTATTAATGGATAAATACCAAATATTATTAATAATATATATTAATCAAATTAATATATATATAAATTAATAATTATAAA
>JAVXUL010000014.1:430557-442196 GCA_035590515.1 Trichilia minutiflora | reverse complement strand
AAATTTTACATTATGTTTACATATATCTATTTACAACAATAAACATAAAAAAAATTACATTATTTTATTATTTCTATTGTTCAAAAAAATGCTCAAACCTCTAAGAGCTTTTTGTAAGTCAAAAATCATATGTATATGGAATGATATAAACCTTTGAGAGTCCAAGACCTCCTTAATCAATAAAAATTTTGTATACGATATAATGATCATAATTATGATATAGAATTTTAAGACATTCTTCATCAATATAGAGAGTTTTAATCATAACATATAACATAAAATTCTGAGATCTCCTAAATTAACAAAGATCTCAATTATAATATAAAATCTTAAGATCTTTTAAATTAATAAAAATCTCGTGTACGAAGTAAAATTCTAAGATCTGTTTAATCAATAAGAATCTTGGATATGACATAATGAAGGTTTTGATTGTGGTACTAAATCTAAAGGTTGTATTACACCAATTATTTTAACCGTAAAAAAAGTTTAAACTTACAAATATATTTGTAAATAAAGACAAATCTTTAACCTAGAGATTATATGATTATTGGGCGCTTATCAATTATGAGCCCTTATATGATGGTGGCCTGATGGTTGGGGACAATCTATGCGGGCTTCATGTCCTAGGTTCGATTTCCACTATCAGTATTCTTCCTATTGAAGCGCCTAGGAGGTCAGGCTGTGGATTTTATTTGAACTTTTTCTCCGACAATCGATAGTAGATTTTCTATCTACTATGTATATATTAAGATTAATAATTGTATAATATATATATATATTTATAATATATATTCATTTCAAATGGCATAATTCATTCCATCTTATGTTGAAGCGCAATTCATGCCACCTTAAGCTGACTAGATTGTGCATTCATAGTATATGAATTTAATTAAGTTGATTGATTATAGAAATCGTTGGATTTATTTCCTTCTACTCTGGGGACAGTTAATAGAAACATGCTTGATTATTATGTAGTGCAATATTTAAACTCAATTAATTAATAACATTATTAATGCCAAAGCAAAGAAATTGAGTGGAGCCCTTTCTTTGACAAAGATTTTTTTCTCTTTAAGATCTTTTGAATTTAGCAAGGACCAAAGGAATGAGAACACCTTCATTCATTCATTCCAAACTTTAAGAAATAGAAGACTACTCTTTCTCTTCTCACATGGACAACTCATCCCTTCTAATAATAATATTCATTGACCAAAATATATTTTGGAAGAAATCAATGAAAATTGTCCAAGGATTATTAAAATGTATGGTAAATGTTATATTTAATGGTAAGGTAACATTGAAAAGTATCGTATGTCTTAATCTTTAATATTTTATTTTTATTTTTTTCTAACTTTTCATTGTAATATTGTACTTTTTACAACAAATACATTCAAATGTAGCATAGTCTTGCCCAAATTTTACTTATTCTTCATTTTCTTTTCTAACACGTAGTGGAATGGTAACATTGGAAAACCAAGCAGCTTAACAAATACGTTACTTACAAATAACAAAACTACCTCAATCTCATTGTACTGCTCTTGATTCGAGGATTGTGGTCAATGATTCAGTCAATCCAAGAAACAAACGAAAGGAATATAAATTCAGTAAAAGTAAAAGTCTGCTTACATTTAATTAAAAAGAAAAAGAAAATATATGCTTAATGGGTCATGCTGACTGTACTATGTCTTTTTATTTTTATGATTTCAGTAAATGCAAAAGATAAACCTTCTCCTAGTAAAAAAATGGTAGTATAATATTGTTAATTGTCACTTGATTTATATTATTTATTATTATAAATTATATTAATTTTATATTTTATTAATTAATACTATCATCATATTAATCTGTACAAAGAGTTTTGTATCTTAATATTATTTAAACCTCATTAAGTATTAAATTAAAAAAAGTATAAATAAATCACATATTTTTATAATTATTAAAGATAATTTATTTGATTAAATAGACATATTTATAGGGAAAAAAATAAAATATATTAAAGAATAATATTAGAATTTCAAATTTTTATCCTAATATTTCAATTTCAATGGATCTAAAAGTTGATATGGTGCATATCAACTCACATATTACTTGGTATTTTAAATGAGAAGTGGTCTTGCTAGGTGACTTCTCACCTTTGTTTGATGTTTGTGTGTTTGAGAAAAACTATTTTTTAAAAAATATACGATAAATTTTTATTTTTATTTTTATTTAATGAATAAAACTTAAAACACTTTTCACCGCATTTAAAAAGTGAAAAAAAATTATAAATTTTCAATCTTACATTATTATTATTATTATTATTATTATTATTAAATACAAGATAATTAAATTGTTAAAATTTTAAGATATATAACTTTTATTTAGATGAAAATAAAAACACGATTATTACTTAATAATCAACTCACATCATACATCCTCCAAAAAAAATTAACCCATTAATCTCAAGCGCATGCAAACAGAAAATACATGAAAAATAAATTCACTTGAAGCAGCCAATTAAGAAAGAAATAATTCAACTTCCTACGTCTACATAGCAAATACAGCAACGAAGAGGCCAACAGCAAGGGATGCAGTTGAAGCTACGTCCATTCTGTTGAAAACGGCAGCGCTGGTTGCAGGACCAGGAGCACCAACTGGTGTAACCTGAATCGCTGATGGAGAAGTTGACGGAGGTGAGTCAACGGTTGTCGGTGACGGTGCAGTTGGTTTGGGATAAGTCTTGGATGGAGGTGGAGCGTGCATGGGTGGTTTCACGGCCGGAGCATGTGGAGTAGGAGCAGAAGCTGGAGGCCTAAACGGTGGTGATGGTGATGATGCTGGTGATGGAGATTTTGTTGGAGAAGCCGAAGGTGAAGATAATGGAGATTGAGCCATGGCTGAAATGACCAAAATTGCCATGAAAGAAAAGAGGGCAATGCTTGAGTGAGCCATTGAAGAGGGAAAGAAAGAAAAGAAAGCTTACTCTGCAGACTAGAGGGATTATTACTGGTTTTTGAGACAAAAAATAGCTTTCGGGGATGAAGAATCATTTATAGAGAGCGGAGAGGGAGAGCGGAGTATGAGTTCTTGGAATATGAACCGTTGGATCGTGAGACGAACGATGGAGAATGGATTGTTGATAAAGGTACAAAGCATTTGTTGACCATTGACCATATGGACAGAAAGTGTTTGTGACGATGAAACACGGAATTGGGGTTGGAGTGCATGCTCGAATGTGATTCCACGATGGGCCTTGGTGTTAGTTGATGCTATCTCCGTTTTCATTTTGTATGGATTTGAGGTCAGACTCAGCTCTGTCTTAAGACTCTTAACATCTACTACCTTAACTTTATTAAAAAAAAAAATTGATATTTTTATAGTTGATATGCTTCATTGCCGATACGGTGTAGTAAACTCGCATAAAATCTTTTCAAAAAAATTAATTAATAAAATAAATTAAATAATTTACGAAATTACGTCATCTTTATCTTTTGTGAGATCGTGATAACAGAAAAATAATAATAATTTTTATTTTTATTTTTATTTTTATCTGCTACCTCAAATTTATAAAGGATCAAAATAACGTCATCTCATAAGAAATTAGCCCCTTCTATTGCGTCAAATAATTTTTATTTTAAAATTTATATGCCCCCGATTGTTAATTAATTAATATTAGCTTAATTAATTGATCAATTAATTTAGGTGAATTAATTAATAAATTCCGCCTTTTTCTATCCTTTCATAGCCCAACACAATATCATTTTTCCTAAAGCTTGGGGCCAGTGTGCAAAGTGAAAACTATATTTTGATTTTCATTGAAATATTTTTTTTTAATGGATGATATTATGGTGTACAGGAATGTTTGGCTACGACACATACATCAATTTTTTTAATTATTATAATTATTAATTTTTTAAAAAAAATTAAGTAAAATATACTCATTATTTAAATATGAGATTTTTTCTAAGTGCAATCCAAGGGCGACATTTTTTCTTAATTATAAATATAAATTTATAAAAATAAAAAAAAAATTAATATAAATAAATAGAACTAATATATTAGAAAATCAATAACATGAAATAATAAGAAATAATTTCCAAAAACAATGTGAACAAATAAAAAAAAATCTTCTACAATGGCTTTAATGTTTCACTGTGTCCTCTACATAACCAAAACGGCGGCGAATAACCCGACAGCCAAAGATCCAGAGACGGCAAATCTGTTCAAAACGGCAGCGTTCTCCGATGGCCCAGGAGCCTCAGAGGGTGGCAGAGAGATAGACGAGGGAGAATTCGCTGGTACCGGAGAAGAAGACGGAGAAGGAGATGGCGGAGAGTTAACGATCTGAGGAGACGGTGCAGCCGCTGGAGGAGTCTTCAAAGGAGAAGGCGCAGACACTGGCGGAGTCCTGGATGGAGGAGGCGAGACTGTCGGTGGCTTAACGGAGGACGACGGAGCAGGTCCAGGAGATTGTGCCATTACGGAAATGGAGAGCAACGCCACCATGATCAGAATTGCAATGCTAGAACCGGCCATTGATAATTAAACTTTGAGAAATTAGTGAAGAATTCGAAAGAGAAAATTGAAGTAATTGAAGTAACGGATGGTTTGAGCAAAAAAGACCGAAGAAGAAAGAGCATTTATAGGGGATGAATGTGTAAACACCAGTAAAGCGATACCGAATCTGACGGCTGAGATTTGTTGTTGGATTGGATGAAAGTGTGAACGTGGGACCACAACACGCTTTGAGTGCGCTTTTTTTCGAAGGCCAAGCTAATGGGGGCAAGGAAACAACGAAAGTACAGTTGTCATGTAATCTGGGGCGTACACGTGTGTTAAAATGGAAAAATTAATATGAATCTCAGCCGTTAGACTTTATATTCTTAACGGTCAAGAAATGGAAGGCGATTTTACATTTATTTGTATTTAAATGGAAATATAATTAAGGCTCCAACGCGTAAATCATGGTCAAAAATGGAAACTACATCTTGTTTGATTTGGCTTTTAAATTGAAATTCTTTTAAAAAATTAATGTAAAATAGATTTATTAAAACTAGAATTTTAAAATAAAATATTTTATTTCAATTTGACAATAACAGTAAATGAATATATTAATAAATTTTAAATTTTAATTAAAATTAATTTTGATATCAATTTTTGTAAATGAATAATATTAAGGTGTTTTGGTACTATTTAATATTGGCTTCTACTTAATTCTAATTTTCAGTAAGACTTAATAATGTAATATAAGAAAATTAATTCAATCAATAAAATTTCTTGTAATATAAGAAAATGGGCCAAATCAAACGGGCTTTTCTCAAAAGATTACAAGCCCATCAACAACGCTGATGAACTGAGAAAAATTACGTCATATGTCTATGAAGAATCAGGACAGGCCCAATTCAATCAATTGAATTTCATCCGTCTAATTTTACACCATATGTAGGAAAAGAATGAATCACTTTCGCTCACCAAAACACTATGATCAGACGTTGTGCTTATACAAGCGAGTCAAAACAATAATATTGAATTTGGATCAAGAACAAATTTATGTATCTTTAACCCATTCGTTTGGGAGTTCATTCTGTCTTTGAGTTTTCATCTTCACCTTATGAATTGAATCATGAGTCAGAAGCAGTATTGGCTGGAGATGCACGTCCACGATTACCACTAATGAGATTTTTTATTAATCCGCCATTAGATTCTAACCCGTAAACATGACCCATTTTAGCACGTTTAGTCTCTAGATATCTCTTGTTCTCCATTTTAATGGGAGTTATGAGGGGCACTCTTCCTACAACTGTCAAACCATAACCCTTCAGTCCAGTGTACTTGGACGGATTGTTTGTCATCAACTTCATCGTTCGAACACCCAGATCCCTCAGCATCTGCAGTTAAAAGGCAAAATATTTGTCAGTTAAAAGGCAAAATATTTGTCATTTATCACAGTAATCATACAAAAATTAGAAATATATCCAGGAATTACTTCAAACAAGAAATTTGCAAATCTCTCTAATCCCATCTACATATCATTTGAATTCTCTGATCAAAGTAAATAATTACAAAAAAATCCTTCATTTAATTCTGTATTTCATCTTGTATAAATTGGAAAATCAGTGTGTCTTGGGTGTTAAATATTGATTCATCAACTGTTTTTTCTTTCACAACCTGCCTTCGGGACAGTGATGACAGGTAATATCAAACCAATGCCTAGATTTTAAAAATTTAACATTCAATGCCTATAGGTTCAATTAGTCATCGGGATCACAGAACAAAACACACTAAGAGTTAAGATTAATGCAATCAATGGACTCGAGGTCTATTGGCATATCCCTCATTTTACAAGGGATAAATTGGTTTAAACCAAGTTCTGGGTGGGTCCAGAGAGCCCCCATAGAAGAAGGCAAGATGATAAATGAATTTCATACTGGTATTGTTAAATCATGCACAAATCTATCATTTATCCTAAGAAATAGATGTAAATTGGCAGAAACTAAAAGGGAGGATTTAAACTTTTAGGAAAGCTTAAAAATGCTGGGTAGAGCATAATGAAAGTACCTGAGCACCAATGCCATATTCCCGTGAATCAACAGGCAAGCCAAGTTCCTCATTTGCTTCCACTGTATCGCGCCCATCATCCTGCAAGTTATAAGCACGAAGCTTGTGGCCCAATCCAATGCCCCTTCCCTCATGCCCACGAAGATAAACTAATACCCCCCTGCCAGCAGCCTCAATCTGCTGCATTGCAAGTGCAAGCTGATCACCGCAATCACATCTAGCTGATCCAAATATATCTCCAGTGAGGCATTCTGAATGTACCCTCACTAGAATATCTTGTCCATCTCCAATGTCACCCTGTTGATAACACATGAATTCAGAATAATTACTTATAAAAGAAAAAATTAAGAATCAACTTTAGTTTTAGACAAACATCATTAGCAAGTGTTGGTAATACAAGCATAAGCACAAGTTTAATAAGCAAGCAAATATGAAATCCTGATATAGAGTTCTTCACAAGGTTTGAGGTGGAACTGAAACAACACTGCCGACTGGATCTGAGCTACAATGAATTTACTATACCATACTCCTAAATCAAGCACAAACATTGCTCACCTTAACCATTGCTATATGCTCAATTCCATCCAAAATCGATGTGTAACAGTAAGCCATAAATGGACCCCACATTGTAGGAATCCTTGCAGCTGAAGAGCGCTCTACTAATTTATCTCTCTTTCTCCTATACCTGCCAATCATTAAACAAATTACAAAGTTGAGAACATAAAAATTTTAATTTCCTTCTAAAAAAATTCTCACTTGCACATGCACATGCCCATCTGGACATGAAAAAGAGAAAAAACTAATTTTGTGAAGGAGAAAAAATAACTGGACATTGACATACAATTTAACAATAGCACTTGAAAGAAAATTTCAAAGTAAAGCCAACCTAATTTACCTCATTAAATCAGCGATGGATATAATTTTTAAGTTTTCCCTCTTAGCAAATTCACGAAGCTTTGGTAATCTAGCCATGGAACCGTCATCATCCACAACCTCACACAAAACAGCAACTGGGTCCAATCCAGCTAGTATGGCAAGATCAACAGAAGCTTCTGTATGTCCGGCTCTTTTCAAAACACCACCCTCTCTGTACTTCAAAGGAAAAATATGGCCTGGGCGACTGAAATCCTCAGGTTTTGAATCTCTAGAAGCAAGAGTCAAGACAGTTGCTGCCCTATCACGAGCTGACACCCCGGTGGTTGTTCCATGTTTTGCGTCCTTCAAAATCATAAGAATAATATATATAGACTTAGCACTAACAATAATAGGTGACTAGCACGGAAATCATTTAGTAAGAGGAACCAACTTAAGTATAATACAGTCATACGATGACTAAATATCACAAAAACTGTTCTGAAATGGTAGCACGGACTGATGAGCTTTCCCGAAGAGTTCATAAGTAACATCACATTCATCAATAAATAGAGGATACTTCTCGTATTTAGGTTCTTAGTCAAATAACAGGAGGCACTATTATTTTCAATTATGTCCATCATAATTCAATTTCATTCTCAAAGAGAAATAGTGTTTCACAGTCAAATGCCAAAATTCACAGTCCTTTTGCTGTGAGATGGAGGGTGGTTAAGGACTCATTGCAGTGATAATTTGTGTTATTTTTAATAAAATTGCTTCTATACTATGACCCACAAAATACACTAAGGACATGAAAATAATCATATTGTTGAAGTGGATAAACATGAAGTGGAAAAAGTACATACCACCGTTATTGTGAACGCAGTACAAAGTTTCTCCTCATTTTCTTTTTTTGCAACCATCAAAGGAAGTTCCAACCTCTCTAGATCTTCACTCTTCATGCTCACGCAAACAATTCCAGTTCCATGTTTTACGATAAATGCCATTGCTTCAGGTGTTGCCAACTGTGCTGCCATTATTAGATCTCCTTCATTTTCTCTATCTTCATCATCCACAACCAGTACAAGCTGCAACATTAATTCCAATCAGTACAAAAAATCAATAAATATAATGATATGAACAAAACAAGAAGCATGCATGATATCAGATTTCAGTTTATTTCAAAATTAAGAAACTACCAACCTTTCCTTGGCGAATGTCTTCAAGGGCGTCAGCAATAGAAGAAAAACCTTCTGTGGGGCAATCCAAATCAAATTCATCATTGTCACTAGAAAATCCAAAAGTTGTGGGAGCACTATCTGCTGTAAGGTCCCCAAATTGTATCGCATCATCATGTATCCCAATGCCAACGGATTGATCGTCAACAAGAGTACTTTTGGCAGCAAGGTTTTTGCCATTGGAATGGAAAAGAAGGTCACCTTCTCCAGATAACAGCATAGCTCTACTTTTCCCAACATCTTTGATATTAATGGATGATTTAGTACTAAGATGTAATGAGGATAAATTTGAAGAGTGCCCATTGGCCAAAATAGAATTCATACGGTGAAGTCCACTGAAAACGTTGAAGTTTTTGCATACTCTGCGTAGAAGTAAATGAACAAAGTTTTAATATTGCCAAAGAAAAAGGAAAGAGGAATTAAGATGGGAATATTAGACTAACATGATGGAAGTTAGCAGAATCGTTAAGTTATTCATAATACAGTTTACCAAAAACGCTTCTATTTATGAACACAAAACAAGTGCCAGACTTTTAAATTTTCTCTTTAGAACAAGCTAACGTACATTCAAGTTATAACCTACAAAATCTGGAGAGAAGGAGTGGGGATGGATTGATTATACAGCATGAATAAAATGTTTTCAAAACTCTCAAATTTATGCAACCGACCATACTGTGGATCTTTTGGATTTGGACTTTCTCAGAACAAGTGAAACTTAGGTTTATCTTACAGTTATAAAAAACGTAAATGAGAAACAGAAGCTTCTCTATTCAACTACCATATAAAACTGGAATTCTCACATATACACAAACAAGACCACAGAGATGGTTATATGGAGCAACATGATGTTGATGGGAACAGTTCTGCGACATATTTACCAAAAAAAAATCATATTTTAAATCCTATTGTTGATGAAAACTATTCAACAAACTATCAGAAACCAGAAAAAAAAAAATCCCTTGACTTTTCCTTAAGTTCCGTGTTTTATCAACAAATCAGGACAACAAAAGGGCAGTAATTTGCTAAACAAAAATGGCAAGAACATCAACCAACAAAAGCATATTGGATCTTATCTAACGCAAGAGAACTTCAATCCTCCAGTTATAATGTTAATCACTTACAAGGATCACGCAATCTACAATCCGTACTCCATAGAAATTCGCAAGTAGAAATTAGAAAAGAGAAGAATAAAATTAATATGAAAAGAAAACCCAGATGGAAAATGGCTTAAAATCTTACCAGAACAAACCAGAAAAACAGTCTGATACAAGATAATTCAATATCTACCCACCCACATGATATTGAAGAAAGATTAATCCGTGGTACCCTTCTATCCAAATTCAAATTGAATCTAAGCCCATAAAACAGACATAGAATTGGTTGTTAGCTCCATTAAAAAAATAAACTTACAGTGAATGAGATAGAGATAAGGTTGAATGAGAAGAAATGTTGAAAGACGCCATTGTTGTCTCTGTGCTTCTCTGTCTCTCCCACTAACAGGCTAAAAGTGTTTTGGCTTTTGTCTTCCTTCGGTTCCCAATGAATGAAGCAAATGGAAAGTTGAATACTCTGTTTATATAGAATGAATGCGAGAGGGAGGCAAATTGGAAGAAGGAACGAGGAAAAGAGATGACGATCTATGTAAGCAAAGATGACGTTCTTTAGGTTCTCATACGGGCGGGTGATTGAATGAAATCCGTCCTTTGACTGCCAAAATAATATTTAAGAACACATTTTCATCATTTTTAATAAGTCAATCCTTACTATTTTATTTTAAAAAAAAAATAATAAGTTATTGACATTAACCCCTAATATATAAATATATAAATTATATATATATATATATATATATTTAAAGAATTAACTATAAACACATATGACATATCCTTGTTTGGAAAAGTAGTCAAGCCTGCCATGCTAAAGTAAATATCATACAACCCCCTGTTCTTTATATGAATAGCAATTAATATCATAATAATACACTTCTATACAATCTAACCTCAATAAAACTTGCCTTTAATTTTTAATATTGTAAATTATTTCTTGAATATTTAGTTATATATAAATAAAACCTAATAAGTAATATTATTGTTATTATTAGATAAGATTAAAAAAATAGTATATCTAATTAAAATTATTTTTAAATTTTTTAAATAAATATATTTATTTTTAAGAAAAAAAGATATATACACTCTTCAGTTTAAGTTTAGTTATATATATACTTTAATCTCACTCATTTTAAAAGTATTCATTTAAACATCAAAATATTAGTTTAACCAATAAATTTTACTAAAAATTAAAATAATTTAATACAGTTAACCCTTGAAATATAATTTAATATAAATAATAATATTTTTCATAGGTTTATTTAATTTATTAATTTTTATAAAAATAATAATATTTTATTTAATTAATTAATAAGATACATTTATATTTTAATTACTATTTAATATTTTAATTTATATTAATTTTATTTCATAATAACTTTAAAGTAAAAACTATATGATTACAATTCTTCAATACCAATATGACTTAAAAAATTGGGCTCCATTTCATTCTATCCGACATCCACTTTTCTTCGAACAAAGGGAGAGAAAAAAATATCAGCATTGTTACAATATTATTTTCATATTTTAAAAGATGCTATAAAATTTAGTTAAATATCTGTTGTGAATGCTATTATTTTTGTTAGAATTTTTTGTTAGTTCTAACTTCTTTATTTAAATTATATATCTAAAATATAAAAGATATAATTTTAGCATTATGGGACGAGTATTAAAATTTTAATACGAATAATAGATTATGACAATAACAAAATTTAATTATTTATTTAAGTTGCATTATGAGAATTCGTATTTCGAAAAAAAGGGAGGTGTTATTGTTGACATGTAAAGCTTTTCGATGATAACAATGAAGTTCCAGTTGGCGCAATCCAAGAGGGGGTGAATTGGATAAATTTAAAATTTAAACCTGAATAGATAACAATGTGTTCTAAGAATGATATGCGTATGCAGA
>JAVXUL010000014.1:413898-424504 GCA_035590515.1 Trichilia minutiflora | reverse complement strand
TTGAAACCCAATTCACCCCCCTCTTGGGTTGCCTTAGTGGGATTTCAATTATGCCATATTAGAGTTAGCAATTTAATTTGGTGATATTCAGTTGTTAATGTCTTTTATTTATCATTTTGTCTTAAATATTCTGAGAGAACGGTTATCCAGCTCATATTGACTTATTTTAAGTTTTATTTATCCTAACTCGTTATGAGTAAAAAAAATTTTATGTCATTGACAAAATAGTATTGTTGCATAAATCGCAGAAATTAGAGTCTAAAAGCATCATTTATATTGGTTTTCGGTATGACCAGTGGTTGAAAAAAGTTGCTAGCGATCGTTCATGGTCGAAATGTATTGGTAATAAAAAATTATTTATATTTTTTATTTTTTAATATATTAAAATTTTTAAATATTGATTTATTTTATTAAATACTAATTTATTTGTATAAATTAAATAAATGAAATTTTTATAATTGTATAATTTTTAAATTAAAGTTAAAATTTTGGATCAAAGTATGAAATATTAATTTATTTTTATTAAATGCTACTTTATTTGATAAAGAATAAATAAATAAATAAATTTTCATAAAAATTGAAATTTTGAATCAAAAGTTTTAACTATTATACTGCCATAGCATAGCAAATAAGAATGACAATCTAAATAAACTTATCATATTAGTGTTATTTCAATAAATTTATAATATTTTTTATATTAATTTGAATATGATCTAATTATTAACCTTATCAAAAATCCTCAATTTGGATACAATTTATTTATTAATTGCATCATCTATTTATTAACTAAGCAACATAATACAATACGATTGGATAATTAACTTGATCTAATTCATTCAACCCATTTAATCAATCAATATAAAATTTAATATATTTAACAAATTATTTAGTTAAATATAGTTTAAATATTAAAATATAAATAACTAAAATTACTAATTAAATATTATTTATTTATACATAATTATTTATTTAATTAATCATATTTTAATTGTATCATAATCATTTCTTAAACGAATTTCAAAAATCAAACTCAAATTCAATGCAATTATTTATCGTTTATAACATAAATATGACCTGATTATTATTCATGTTAAAATCTTCAAATCTGAATCTAGTTAATTGTATTAAATTCATATCAGATAATCTTTTCGTGATTCAAATTTTCACCTTTAACAGTAACCCCTAGCGTTAATCAAATAGATAAATAGTAATATTTTATTTGTAAATTTTTGCTTAGTTTTGTATTCAAAGTTTTAAATCGAGTATGAATATAAATGATATTTAAATAAAGATTAAATATTTTATGGATATCATATTCTTATACAATTGTCAAAGATTAACTATTTTAAAGAAAAACTTAAAATTTAATGTAAATAAAAAAATCAAAAAAAAAGTAAAATAATTAAGTTGAAGAAGCCTACTGTTTAGAAAAATTAAAATATACAATAATATCATAATTACTAGTAATATAAAAAATTAAAATTTTAATTTATTTATTTTAAAAGTAATATTGTTTAAAGATACATTTATACACATGTAAATCGGAGTGATTTTTATTTTTGATTTAGTCTCTTTTTTTATTGTTTATCTTAAATTTTAAAAATATAAATATCATTCGATATGTTTAATAACATATTAATGAACAATTTAAAATTTTATAATTTAATATATTAATTATTATAATTTAAGAATAAATTGTAATCTTTCAATTCTTATCAATGTTGGTGGTGGTGTAAAAAATGTTTGAGGACCTTCTTACTTTAAAAGACATTGTTAATAATTTAGTTCTAACTTTATATATATAACCCAGTAACTTTCTCTTCTATTTTGATATAGGACTCCTCTTACCCCTACAACTATCCTGAAACCTATTAAGAATCGTTCCTTACTCAGACCTTTGTTTCAACGCCACTTCCCACCCTTAAAGACCGTGATGTTACAAGCCAAGTCCCCTCAAAGTAGAACTTCATCTTGCTAACCCTACAAAACAATCAACACACTAGGAGTGACATCGGGGATATTTTTCGATCAGAAAACTTTGATGCCTAAGTCACGAAGGAGAAGAAAAGAAAAAGAAAAATCCGATGAAGACAAGGAAGAGGTTTTAAAGAAGAATTTTCGTTACCCTTTTAGACATGCTCTATTTCCTTTTTATAAGGTTCTTTGAGGATTGATTGATGTGACTTGACATCGGAGAATGAGAATGATAGGACTACCTGTTCTTTGACAGTGTGTTAGTTGTATTTTATTTAAGAGCTGAACCGTTGGATTGGAAAGTTGCAGGGCCTACCACTATCACATCGCTTGAAATTTGATGGATGATGGGACAGACAGCTTTGACAGTAGGGCAGCACTTCAGGTCACGAGATCTCTTATACTCTTTAGTTATTTCCATTTTTGTACTGATGAACCCCCGGGTTAGAGGCCAGGGATCAGAGGCCCTCAGTGTCAAAAGTCCTCTGATTCAGGGATCAGAGGCCCTCGGAGTTAGGAGCTTCTAGTTAGGGACTAGGAGCCCTCGGGTTCAGGTTTTTCCTGAATCTCAAGAGTGTCAATACTCTAACTGGGGCGGGTGTCCCCCCCTAACATGTCTCCATCTAGCCTTTTCGTTCTCTCTCTTATTAAATACAGCCTACGTAAGAGTCACTTCGTATGTTGTTTCATGAGCTAGCGCCACTTCAATCCTCGCAAGGATTTAAATGCTTGGCTCCTAGAGAGTCACGTGTTAGGAAGTTAATGGTGGGGACTTCAATTACTTCTCGAAGGGATTCCCTCCTATATAAATACCCCCTCCTTCTTATCATTGTCACTTTCGATTTTCTAGATACTCCGTTGATTTGTGCTTTTTATTTTGTCTGTTTACTGCATTTCTTCGTTCTTCTTTGTTTTTTCATATTTGCGGGTGTTTGTTCTCTCGTATTCGCAATCTTTTCTTCTTTAAAAGCCTTTTCTTTATCTTCATCAGAATTTTTTTTCTTTCTCTTTCGTTAACTTAAGCATCGAAATTTTCTCGTTAAAAAATATCTTAACGTCATTCCTAACATGTTGATTATTTTATAGGATTAGCAAGACGAAATTTTACTTTGAAGGGACTTAATTTTATAACTGAAATCATTCTATATTATAGTAGGATTTACTTCATATCACACCCGTTGAATTGCTCCTCGTTAGAGTAACTCCTCGTTAGAGTAGGAAGGTCTGAGATATTTTTTTCACCAACAATTATTAAAATATCCCTATATTTTTAGATAAATAAAATAAAATAAAAGTCCCCTGTTCTAATTAACCCCTGCAAACTGTTAAATTGGATTTGTGGATTGACATGCGTTGTTCAATGAACAGACTACGAGGGTGAGCTAACATTATTCACCCGCGGGTGATGTACTCACCGGATGTGTAAAGATGAAACCGTAAGCCATGATTAATTAATTAAGTAATTAATTTTTTTTTTTAATTGATAAAATTCGTCGCTTATCAATTTTGCTTGCGTGGCGTGCATAACTGGTCGTTAGTCAGATTACGCTTCCCTGAAGCTGCGATGGTTTTTCCATCTATTACTGGGTCATGCTACGGTGCAACACCTGTATCGTACATATTATTATATTTTTATAATATTAATAAATTTTTGTAATATTTTTTTTTATTTTTTAAAATATTTCTTATTTTTTAAGTTATAATTTTAATTTATTCAAATATAATAAAATTTAAAAATTATAATATAAATCAAAAAGTATATTAAAAAACTTGTAAAGCAAAAAATATATATATACATGTGTATCATAGAGGAACTACACCCCTCCTCTTGCCCCATTAATTTGAATGGAATTCCAAATTGACCCACCTATATTTTGACTTTGACTCTTGACCATTCTTGTTCCTTCCCTTGACCAAGGGTTAATTGGGATTATTTTAATTGAATAACAATCTTAGATATTGTAAATATATTAATATTGATAAATAGATGAATTTGAAATATTCTTACAACAATAGTATTAAAGATATCAAATTTAATCTTATAATTTGCATAAAAAATTTATACTTTAACATTATTCTTCTTGTTAAGGTAATATTAGTCTATTGAAGAAACTGGAGATTATTATATCATTCTTTTGAGAACCCAAGTCATCATTTTTGAAAAATATAATTAAAAGTTTGATGCCCAAGCTTGAATTCTATTCTATAAAGATTAGTAATTTCTTCATAATCATGGATATTGTTGATAGCCCATATCTATTTTACATGTAGGGATTTCATTTCATTTATTATTTCTTGGTATGATTCCCTATTGTCAATTGATTTAGGGATTGTTTTTGTTAGTTAAAATTACAAGTAGAAAGTGTTTATTTTTCTTCCTTTCTTGCTTTCGTTACCATCAACATGACTTCATAAGATAAAACCCTGCATCTAATTTCTGTTTCAATACTGTTAATGATAAGTTTGAATTATTAATAAAAATTTATTTAATTATTATTATTTTTTATCTACTTTAATATATTTGTAATTATTTTAAAATTCTTTTGTAGGTTTGAGGTTGAATGTAGATTTGATGAGACAAGACTTGTATGCATTTTATTTTGCTTTGGTTTTTTTGTCTATTGATGCTTTTTCGGTTATTGGTTTTATTGCTGCATAACATATTTTAACTCTTGAGTGTAGATTATTAGGTTTTTTAGGGCTGTTTACATATTTTTATGTTTGCTACTTATGAATTATATTACAATGAAATTATTTACTTTAGTATTTTATATAAATTAAAATCGATATAATTTATATTTATTGTTTATTACTCATATTGCTTTTGGACAATGTTCAAACTATTTTTTTTAAAATTATGTTGAAGTTAAAATTTGTATAAATATGTTCAAACGAATTAAATGAATTAATCATATTTAATTAAATATAAATACACAAATATATCAATATAATGAATTTAATAATTATATTTAAATAAATATATCAAATATAAAAATAATAAATTAATTGAATTTAGGATTATAATTTATATATGATTAATAAACGAATTCATATATATATATATATATATATATATTAAAATTTTATTATATTGGTTTAGGATTTGATACCATTTATTTATATCATTTTAAACGTAAATAAAGTTGGGGATTAATTTATTAGTTTAATAAATTTTAGAAACGTAAATAAATTTATTAGTTTCATAAATTAAAAAAAAATTTAGAAACCTATTTGTTAAATTAATTTCTTAAATATTATTTTGACAAAACCGCAATGAATAAAATGTTGTCATTTTTTGTAGGTCCACTCTTTTCATGTTGATTGTTGACGTGTCACTTGCTTGTAAAGTAATAGTAGCGTACTGTACAAATACGTATCGCACATAACGCCTCGCTTAAGTTTTGATCCTCTGCTTTAACCTTCATCGGCAGCAGCGAACTCCGAAAATCGCAGAGCAAAAGATTTCTGGTCGGCTCTATTTCCAGTTTCAATTTTTTTAATTATTATTTCTGTTACTAAAATCTTATTAAAATCCATTGTTTGCTCAGAAAACGTTAGAAAATAATTAGAACATCTCTTCATAATTCCTTCCTTTTAACTTTCCCTTGATTTTTCTGGGTAACCAAACGGAGGATTCACTTACCTTTAGGTAATTCTCACTTTCATATGATAAATTTGTTTATGTTTTGCTCTATCAATGTTATGATTGTTTAGATTTGTGGAGTGGAATAGATGTTTTACTCATATCATGCCACATGTTCGATGAAATGCTTGTTAAGAGTAACAAGATGCTTTGAATTAGATTTTTGCATTTGGGTATTGTTTGATTTCTGAAAAATTTGTATAAATGGGAAAAAAATATTGTAACTTTTCCTTTCTTTTTTTGGGTATGGATTATTTTTATTAGTGTTAATTATTTTAGTGAAGGGGTGGTGTGCTTCTTGTTTTAGTTTTGTTTCGTTTCTACTGTATGCAAGAGTTCTTTTGAATGGCTTCTTGCAGCCTTATAGCCAGTGGCGGCTATTTGTTATTTTGGTTATTTTTTATATTTATGCATTTTCTACTAGTTAGGACTTGTCATTTGATAGAGATTAAATTCAAGTAACAAAAAATATAATGATATAAAATTCTTGTATGATTAATTTGCAGTAAGTTTGACTAAATTAGTTCTTGTAAAAAGTGTGTTATTTTGATAGAGATTAAATTGAAGTAAAAAAAAAAAGATAACGATACAAAATTCTTGTACGATTAACTTGCAGTAAGTTTGATTAAATTAGTTCTTCTATGATCATTTTGCAGTAAGTTTGTTATTTGATAGAGATTAAATTCAAGTAAGAAAAATGTAATGATGTAATTAAATTCTTGTATGATTATTTTATAGTAAGTTTGTTATTTCATAGAGATTAAATGCAAGTAAACGAAATGTAAAGATATAATTAAATTCTTGTATGATTCAAATAGCAATAAATTATGAATTAAAAAATAGTTATAGAAAATTTAAATTATCAATTTATTTTTTGATTTGTGTTGTAATATCAATAAATTATATTATTTTAGTACAATGTATCTCATGTTTTTAAGAAAATTATTTAATTATCTAATTATTAACACATCGCTTCGGAGTAACTAAGATTGAATATGAGTTTTTTTTTTTTAAAATATAAATTGAGAGTGATATTACTGATATTTGATAAATTCTACTGTATGAAGCCTTGTAGGGTACAACTTCAGTAGTTTTTTTTTTGCTGTTGGAGTGAATTCCACTTATGGAAATAAATGCTAGCAAAATATTAGCTAGACAGCAACTCTGTATTTTTCCTTCTTTTGGCAATGTGTGTTAATTTTACTCGTTGAATTCAGTGAAATTCAAGGGAAAGGTTTAGCTTGTAATAGTTTCTATATGCTCATGTTCATGCACTGCCTCTGTGATACACCATTATTGCATAGGTTCTCTGCAGATTGAATTCCTTTTCTTGCAATTTGAGTTTTTCCCTGATGCTTATGCACCTCTCTCTTGCATGTACAGTTGCTTGTTCTTTCAAAAACAAAATGAAAAACAAAAAGGAAAGTGAGTTACTACTAGCTTTCTGGTTTTTGACATAAATGAACAAGACGAATGAACTGTGAGAGTGAGAATTTGGCTCTGGTCGTCTTATGTCTTATGTCTTATGTCAAAGGACTATAAGAACTAATTTGGTCTGATGTCATGGATGCCTTCATTTTATGGAATTTTGGAAGTCATTATCTGTTGTCCTGTCCTGTATCTCTGAGTTACCATGTAAAAATACATTTGTGTATGAAGAATTGCTTTTTCTCCATTTTTGTCTCAGTTTGAATCCATTCTTTATGCATTTTGATCATCTTGTAAAATTCATGGAATGTGATTGTCAACACATTCTCCTTACATTTCAAATCTTTGAGTGTGTAATTTAACCCATTATATAACGTTTAATTCTATACTGAACATTTGATGACTAATCTATTTGCAAAGCAGAGATGGTTATTCCTCCACCAGTTAGGCCACCCCAACTTACCAAGTTTCTGAAGCCATATGTCCTGAGGATGCACTTTACAAACAAGTATGTGAGTGCACAAGTGATCCACACGCCAACAGCCACGGTCGCTTCGTCTGCAAGCTCACAAGAAAGGGCATTGAGGCCAAGCATCGGTTGTACTCGGGATGTGGCTGCTGCTGCCAAGATTGGGAAAATACTAGGAGAGCGACTGCTTGTCAAGAATATCCCTGCAGTTTCAATTTTCTTGAAGAGAGAACAGAGATATCATGGTAAAGTGAAAGCTGTGATCGATTCTTTGAGGGAAGCCGGTGTTAAATTGCTTTAGGTTCAGTTTGCTTAAAGAAATGTAGTTCCTCCCAGGGCTTTTGTTCATCATGTTTTGATTTGAACAATGTTTGCATGCCTTGTTAATTATGCATTTTCATTTACAGACCGAGCAAGTATTTTTAGGATTGCAACGCTGTCAAGATAAGAAAAATTTGTTGGACATTACTTTTTTCTTGAGTGATTTGATTAAAAGGATCCCTGATAAAGTCCATGCCATGAGCTTGATGTAATATTAAAATTTATATATTTTTGAACGGCTAATTACTTTTATGCACTTAATTGTGCTAGACAACGATTTCTAATGTCATTTTATAAGACAATGACTTGTATGTAAGATGTTGTATGCAAATAGACAATACAAAATTGTGTCATGTATATACACACTTGGTTAAATAAAGGACTTGGTTAATTAAAGGGCAAGTTTATCTTTTTAACTTAGTTTAAGAGTAAAAACCAAAGAAAAAAGGTATTTTTGTTATAAATATTTGTTAAGGATATAATCAAGGGAGAGGAATATAATTGAAAATTTATGAAGACAACACACTCTTTCAATTCGTAAACTTGAAGGAAAATATTTATTTCTCGTTGTTTGCTTACAAAAATGCTTACAAAATGGTTATCTACCAAACTGCCTTCTCCAATAAGCTTTAGAAGCTTACGTTATAAAAATGGTTTTCAAAGGAAGATTCACTAAGTTTTTACAAGTAGTTGTCTTCTTTGGGAGGCTCCGCAAAATTTCTCCAACAAGTGTTGTTAATTCCAATGAGAATAAGATACATGGAGAAGGCGGTTGAAGCCATTAGTAAGATATGAATACTCGGCGCTTTTGGATTTAATCATTTTTATAGAATTTCATATGTATTTTATACTACTTTGTTAAATATCTTACCAGTAAAATTTAGTGGGACAAAATCTGATTGAAGGAAAAAGATCATAGTATGCATTTGATTCTATCCGATGAACTTCTCTCAAAATGAGATATGTTAAGATGATGTGTGTCAATTTGTTAATTTGTGAAGATGATGTGTGTTAATATTATATACTAACTTTTTCAAAGTTAATGTGGATAGAATTTTGATGAAAAATTCAGTAATATTTTTAGAGGAGTAGATTTGTTTAACATTAATATAATGGCTTTGCTGAAGCTTATGAGCATCGAAGAATTTAAATAAAATATATTTGGTTTTGTTACATTTAATGTATCATTGGTGAAAAAGATTATTTTTAGGATTAGAAGAATGAATAATCATTGGGGTACTCAATGAGTGAGATTTATCTATATTATAGCGTTTCAAAATTTTTTCAATATATGCATACTGATATACAAATATTATGTTAGATTTGTGCTCGATTTATAAGATGATACAACATTTAATTTTTCCTAAATCTTTCATTTCACATATTTAATAGCCTTTAGAACTTCTTCAAGAGTTTCAATTATATTCATATCATTAACATATACTATTACAATGGTAAATCAAAATTCTGATTTCTTTATAAATGCAGGTGGGTATCATTAAATATTTACTAAAATGGTTGTACCATATGCATTCAGACTATTTTAATCCGCACAAAGAGCGTTATAGTTTGATTGAATACAAATTAGATGTTTTGATTGACGTGCTTTAGGCATGTTAAATCCTTCAGGGATTTTCATGAGTAGTTACTACATCCATAAGATGCATTTCAAGTTTTTTAGAAATTATCAAATTGATTAAAAATCGAAAGGTAATGATGTCTATTATAGAATAATATGTTTTGTCAAAATTAATTCTAGGTTTCTAATAGAAACCTTGAACAAGTCATACTTTATATCTTATGCCTTGTTATTCTCGTTACATTTTTGTACTATACCTATTTGTATCTAATCGATTTGATATCTTCATGTATCTAGACTACAGGTTTAAATACTTCGTGTTTGATAAGAGAAGTCAATTCTATTTGAATTGCTTCTTTCTATTGAGGCCAATTATGTTTTTGTCTACATTCATCAATAATTTATGGTTCATAATCATCTCTTATAATTTTAGTAGCCTTTGACTATGAAAATATATTATCGATGATTATATTATTATGATCCTATATTATATGTGAATAGGCATAATTTATGAATTATTTTTTATTTTTTAGTTCTTGTACATCTTCATGGGTTTGTGTTGCTTCAAGGTTATATGTCTCTTCAAAGACGTGTATCTTTTTAGGCATATTTGTTTTTTTTAGGAATAATTATGTGACACCCTATTTTTCTAATTAAGGGTATTTTTGTTATTTTATTATATAGGAATATTTTTATTGTTTTTATTTTATGCATGTTCGAGTATAAATAATATGTATTTGACATTACATTGAAGCCTAATAATGAATTAGCAAAATTTTAGGTGATAATTGGTTGGTTATGAGAGAGGTTCTATTATAAAATTCACTGAACACTCGAGGTTTGAAGCAAAATTCTTATAAATCTAAGTCTATAATTGATCGAAAATTTTTAGATATTTAAAGAGGACAAAGAGATGATTGAATAAGAAGAAATCAAAGTGAAAACAAACATTATATAAAGGAGAAAACAACACCAAAAATAGAGGAGGACGAAAGCCAAAACAAAAAAAACCTTAAAACCCAGATCTAGAAGCAAAGTGGTCCAAGGATCCCTTCTTGGACTAGCGTCGGATAACCTAGATCAGCATCGTGATGCCTTTATGAATTTTTGATGATAAATTTTGTGATGATTATATTGAATATTTAATTAATTGATCTTTGGTAAATAATCATATGTTTTTGATAATGCCAAA
>JAVXUL010000014.1:389503-400761 GCA_035590515.1 Trichilia minutiflora | reverse complement strand
TAGTCTGCTGCTCCATTGCTTCATGTATGGTTGCCCTGTCATGTTCCCTCATGCTGGAAAAAGAAGAAAAAACAAACTTATGTTAGTTTAATTTTAAACATCAAAAAGCAAGACAACTAAAGATGTCTAGAGCTATGCAAATCTGACATATCACAATGTAAAGGTTAAAATAACAATCAAGGAGTACTGTCACACCCTTAAGTTTTACAGACCCCTGGAGGTTAGGAAATATCACCTTGCGCCTAACTGAGGGAGACATGCATGTCATAGGGGCGACAAAAATGTATAACAGTCCAAGCATGTGATAATATCTTGTAGCCTAACATGAGTAGAATAAGTGCACCTTAAATTCGAAATAGAAAGAAAAAAAAAAGAAGAGAAAATTCTACCTATCATAATGTATAAACAAAAATTTCACTGAACTCAAAAGTATGTTCAACTGGCATTGAAAGAGTAAAAACAGAAGAAAGGAAACAGTTTTTGGAAAAGTTTTTGAAGTATGACATTATTTTCTCTAAGTGGTGCTTAATATCTAATTAGCACAAATTGAAATACCATGGTGGGCTGACTGTTTAATTGCCAAATTGATCATGGCCATCTAAAGATTTAGGGATTCCTAGGATATTCATTTCTTAAGGTCCTGTAAATGGTATCATTGAGGAAATATAAAATTAAATTAAACAAACTGGACCTCCTATGCCATCAGAAAAATGACACATCAAAATTCTTAAAGACCCAAAGATACCAGAAAGACAAAATTTCAAATGGTTTTCACAAATTCCAAATGAGAAGACATTTCCCCAACTTCTTTTTGGCATATCATCTTTCCTTTTTGCATAATCATTAATTATTCCAGTAAATACACTGAATAATTGTAGAAATAAATATTTAGAATGAAATTATTATGCAATAGATCAAAAGCATAAACAGAATAGCAAAATTTTCACTGTATATTGTAGTAACCACATAAAATTATATCTTTGCCGAAGCATAAACATGACTTCAAGGCTTTAAATTTTCCTTCTTGCAAGTATTGATGGAAGAAAATGCATTGTTTTACTGTTGCTCTCAAAATGGAAAGCTATTTTATATCCAACTAAACACACAAAATTCTAAATTTTGCACACAGGTAATGGTTGTTCAAATCAAATCTTACTCATTAAATGTTAATTTCAAAAGAGCCCATGTAATCCAATCAGAGGGGACAAAAGAAAACAAAGAAACTAGGCTGTATATGCACAAAAAAATAGAGAAATGTACGAAAATGACTATATTTTTAAAACTGTTTATTGAAATAACTGTGCCAAAAAAACTTTGACCAAGTAAACCAAAAATATATGTTTTGGACAATAATACCCCCATAAAAAATGAAATAGAAATTGTGTTAAAAAATATTGTTTAAAACAGCATTTTGAATACAATTTAAAACGTACCTTTCGAACACAGTTTAAAATAACACTTTTAAATACAATTTAAAATTTTATAGAGATATTATTGTCCAAAAAACATATTTTTGGTTTACTTGATTAAAATTTTTCTGACACAGTTACTTTAATAAACATTCTAAAAAATGTGGTCATTTCCGTACATTTTCCAAAAAAAAAATATTTATTACAATTATTGGGTCAAACATTATGAAAGTGAAAATTAGAATGTTCGAAGGTCTAAGATGAATAAAATATTAAAAGAAGTTTTCATGCAACTATTAGAGGAGACTACCTATCAAATTCATCAATGCAGCAAAGGCCTCCGTCGGCCAGAACAAGGGCCCCAGCTTCTAACATCCATTCACCTAATTATATCATAAATTGGTCAGTCTTTCAACTTAGACAAAAATTGGGGAATTTCATGAAAAAGAATTCTTATAAACATGCAACTAATATAGCACTGCACAGATGTTTTTGGAAATAAGCAAGGGTTCTTATCCTTAATTGGCAGGTATGGGCAAAGAAGGTAGTTCAAGAGTCAATAAGATTATCTACCTAGAATATAAAGTTTTATCCAGGAAAATCAAGAGAGTTGGTACATGTTGACTTGGAGAAGACTTAATGGATAAGTAGAAAACCTTGACCAATTAAGAATAAAGAGTATCAATTTCAATATACAGGAAGCAAGAGGAACAAAAATGGCACAAAGATAAACATTTGTAAGAGCAAAAAGAAGGATATCATATGTCCAAGGAATAGTTGATAAATTATATCAGTAAAACCAGACTCTGGTAAGAAAACAGTCAATATATGCTCAATGAATAGAATTAAAACAACATACTAAGCAAAACTTTCTGGAAACTACAAATATTTAACTCAAGGGAAAACATGCAAAGAAAAGAGTTTTAGGAATGTTGCATCACTAAAAACAAGAAAATAAAGCATTTAGATTTTTACGATGATATATACTACTTTTGGTTAAATATCATAGAAAACAACCTATTACTTATAAAAGGATACATAATGTTGGTTAAAATGGACTTCTTCCTCATAAATATGTGGATCCTTTGTGACAAGCCTAATAAATGAATTTAGGCAGGCATGTGAGAGGGAATGCTACAGCGTGTGTTTAATTTTGAGTCCACATGATAAACCTAGTAAATGAATCCAGGTTGGCATGTGAGAAGGAATGCTTAAGCCTAAATACTATCGTTTGGGTTTTTGCCTTTAAGCTTAAGCTTTTGGGTTAACTGGTAACTCAATAGTAGCTATTGAAGAATTAAGGGAGGCAAATTAAAATTTGTATCTAGGTTTTGCGTTTTTTCAGTTGAGTGTTTAATAGCTCAAATAAACCATTCTACGTGTTTTAATTAAGAAATGGACACCCAATAACTTGGGCTGGTGTCTGAAAAGGGATTGGCTGAAACAAGGAAATTGGTGCCTAAAGTTAATATTACAAGGAATGAAATAGTTACCTATACCGAAAATGTGTCTGCAGTTAATATTACAAGGAGTTAATATTATTATCCCTTAGTATGTCCTAAGGCTGTTTTAGCAAGTTTGCAGTAGTAACTTCACTTTTCCGAATTTTTATTTCTTCCTCTAACCCAAACCATAACATGGTATCAAAACCAGAATAACAATAAAAAAACATAACATAAACCACTGAACAAACTAATCCATACACATGATGTTCAAATGTATAGTCTGAAAACCTGTTACTGCTATTGCTAAAATTCCAACACATTGACCAAGATAGAAATGCTGTGAAAACTACCTCCATCTTTGACTGCGGTGACAGTCAACCCAGCACTAGTGCTTCCCAACCCAGTAGTGATTACAGATCGATTGCTTAACTTTGCAGCAAATTTCAAGAACTGAGACTTTCCAGTACCTGTGATATTTATCTTGTCATCAGCTAAGATACAATTATTCAGCTATTTTAAAATTCAGAAAATGCGAATAGACTCCATATCAGTTTCCTATGTGCATTTCTATCAGAGACGAGAATTAGTCATTCAAACCTTCATAACTAGTATACTAAAATTGAAAGAAAGTCTATAAAATAAAATGTAAGTATTGGCAGGATAAAATGAACCATGAATGGTAAACACCACTATGATCTCAAATTTCAATAAACTATAACTTCCAAGCCTACAATGCCTAATGTGTTGGTCTAATATCTTTACAACAGTCCTTCCTCAGTATGTGCTAGAATCATTTAAGAGAACATTTTGATGGGGGAGAGAGAGAGAGAGATACAGAGACAGACACAAACATGCACACATGCGCACCCAGAGAGATACACAGAGGGAGACAGAGAAAGAGCGAGAGCTGGCTGGTGAGTGCTTGCTCCAGGTCCTCTGGCGGTAAAGAAACAGAAAAATAAAAGAAGTAGAAAAATTTGTATGACGGTCATTAATGATAATAACTTCATGTGATGGGGAAGAAAATGATGAAAATTGACGACAAATATTTCATACACTTTAAAAATAAATTATTTCTACAAATTGACAGCCATGCATCTAAAGTTTCAATCTATCATACCTTTTATAGTTCTTAGATGAATTACTCAATTATTAATACATTCATGTAAAAGCTTGGATTTTGATGTTCGTTTTCCTTATCCTGGAAAAGATATGGGCAAGAACTGATGTTCCACCGCATTTGAACAATATAAAGCATCCCCTGTTAATGACCACAATGTTTTTGTAGCATTGCCTCATGAGCTGCTACTAAAATGGCTAAAGATCAAGCATAGCTAGAATAAGAGAAAATTGAGCTCTAAACTTAGCTTATAGCTAAAAGACAAGATATACCACTATCAATCATCTTGCGAACATGAATCAGTTATCATACTTGATGCAAACATTTGTCCAACAGTTCCTAGAGGAGACATTCAACTTTTGGTACCAAATTGATCATTGGAATTTAAAGTCCCTCATGAAATTGCAATTTAGACTCAAACCTCTTTCTTTGTTTTTGCTTGAGCTGAAGTTACACTGAAGGTACATAATAGGTAAGGAAAACATATGAATACCAACAGTAATAATACCTGGATCACCAACCAGAAGCAAATGAGACTCTCCTCGAACCTTTGACCCAGAAGCATCAACATGTTGCACACCACCAATAAGTGTTAAAGCAACTACAGGAAAAAAAAAAAAAGAAAGTGGAATGAGGAAAGATGCTAATAGTTAAAGAAAAATAGGAAAGACAACATTTCAGACAGAGATCCATCAGTAAAATTCCTATTTATCTAATTTAAGCAATAGAATACAAATTCAAGTTTAAAATAAATACGAGACAAGATATCGAATGACACTGTTACCTGCCAGCTTGACAGTGAAGAGTCCAAAAATTTGTGGACAAATACCTCGTAGAATAGCATTTCTGCCTGCATGAACATTGATCGTTTTTTTTTTCAGATACACTTCAGAAAGAATAGAAACAATATATAATTCAAAAATGGTTCCACAAGATGGTCCACAAATATAAATAACGAAACTAGAAATGCATTTCATAAATAGGAAAGTAAAATATTAACAATTATTACCTTTCGATGGGGTATCTTTAAATTCCGACCAAAACTGCTTGAATTGCATAATAACGTCATCAGGAATATCAATGTCTGATTTTAACTCATTAGTTCTCCTGAAAATAAAAGGAATAATATTGAAGACAAATAAACAAGCACAAGAATTTTCATCTCTGATCGCAATATTCCAGAACAACTTACCAGTTTCATTAGCATAAGATAGCATTAGGTTGCAAAAGCGTGAAGGAAGTATTTAAAAATCAATATCAAGATAATTGGATGTGCTAAAAAAAGTTCAGTTGCTTCTGAAGGAAGCAATAATGAGATACTAGCAGGGCAAGTCAGGCAGCATGACATATAATGAGAAAATGGAAACGAAAGATACTAAATAGACTAGATAATTTGTTATGCTATCATTATCCTTGTTGCCACTTACAGATAATATAGGTAGGAGATCAAGTGGAGCAGTGTCACTTAAGAAATCAACAAAGACCAAAAAAAATAAAAACAGAAATAAGCTTGGAAGAAAGCTAGAACAAGAAAATAGGGTTTCTAGATGTGAAATGACGCAGTGTGTAGCTTGGATGAAAGCTGGAACAAGAAAATAGGGTTTCTAGATGTGAAATGACGCAGCATGTTATGCGAGTCCAACAAAAGATTGAAACTCAAAAACCTTAGAATTCACCAAGAAAATTATGAAAACGCTAAAATTTAGAAAAAAATTCTATTATTCAAGTAAAAGTTCTATAAAACAATAATTAATCTTCTATTCCTAAATCCAAAGATTAGAGCCCTTTTTATACTAATAAATTAGGATAAACTTAGACATAATTAAAGTAAACTTGTCTTTAAATTTAAATGAAATAAAATACAAAGAAAGATAAAAATGTAAATTTGGAGAAAAAAGTAAATAAGTAAGCGTAAGATTACTATACGTCTCGTATCATTCTACTTTTTTGCGTCATGAAGCTAGAGAATAAAAGTAAATTAATAATGACGGCTACTGAAAATCAGTCTCAAAACCTTATTTATACTAGGGTTACAATAGTCTTTAATCCTAACTCTTAATTATATTATTAATAAATCTAATTTAAACCATCCAGAATTATTAAAAGGTCAGATACTGGGTCATCTGACTTATTAAAAGAGTCTAAAACAATTTTAAATATGCTAAGTAACTCATAAATAATAACTTTGTAAATAGTAACTATGCTCTTGCATCAATCTCCCTGGGTTGAAGAAATATTCAGCTTTGCTGGAAAATGTTGCAAGCTTCATTGCATATTTCTGGATCAATTTTCCTTAGTTCATCCTCTGCCATCCAAGTGCTTTCACTAGCTAACTTTCCCAACCACTTCATCAAAAGCCGTCAATATGGATTGTCCCTTCTTGACTTTACTTCCTTAACATCTAACCCATCTTCAACAACATCAGGTGATAACTTTACTGATTCTTGGACTTGAGTAGTTTTGTTCACTTTTCCATCAAATCCTTCGTACGTATATAAATTTGCAACATTAAATATATAACTGATTTGTAAATCAAGTGGCAGCTGTAAAAAATAAGCATTTGTACCAATCTTTATAACCACCTTACAAGGACCAAATTTCCTAGGCCTAAGTTTGTGATAAGCTCCCTTAGGAAATCTATCTTGCTTTAGGTGTACAGGTACTAAATCACCTTCTTTAAACTCCTTGAGGCGTTAGTGTTGGTTTGCAGCACTTACGTATGTTCATTACTCATCTTTAAAGCAACTCTTACTTTTTCATGAACCTTCCAAATATGTTTAGCAAAAGCCTCCCCATCATCACTTACTCTTCCCTCGCTGGGCAAAGGTATCATGTCAAGAACATGTTAAAGTTGAAGCCCATAGGAAACTTCAAAACGGTATCTTCTTAATGGTTCTATTGACTAAATTATTATAGGCAAATTCAGCTTGGGATAAAATAGAATCCGAATTCTTCACATGATTCCCAGCCAGACACCAACAAATTTCTCAAACTTTGATTAACTACTTCAATTTGACTATCTGTTTGAGGATGACAAGTGCTTAAAAACTTCAATTAAGGCCCTAATTTTCTCTAAATATACCCCATAGACTTTACATCGCGGTCTAAGATAATAAAAGTAAAAATTCCATGTAGACGAATTATTTCTTTAAATAATAAATCAGCAATATGCGTAGCATCAAAGGTCTTGAAATAAGGAATGAAGTGTGCCATTTTGTAATATTGGTCCACCATAACAAAAATGGAATCATATCCCTTCGCCATTTTGGGAAGTCCAAAACAAAGTCCATGCTTATGTGGATATAAAAGGATCAGGCAAGGGTGTACAATCTAGTATTCTAAGAAGTTCCCTTACCAAGCTGACATGTTGGACATCTTTTCACAAGTCGACCCACATCTTTATATATGGATGACTAATAATAGCGGTCAGCCACCATTGCCGTAGTTTTATCTTTTCCAAAATATCCTCCCAAACCATTCCCATGAAAGTGTCAATAATATACTCACGTAAAGAACCTTGAGGGATGCAAAGCTAATTGCCTCTAAATATATAGCTAGCATGCAATCAGTATGGTAGCCTTTGATTATGTCCTTATCCTTGCAAATCTGCCATAATCTGCATAAAGTATGGATCAGTAGTATACTAATTTTTCAGCAACTCAAACCCAGTAACTTGAGTATTTATAACAGTTAAGAGTAAAGAACGTCTACTCAAAGCATCGGCAACAATATTCGGTTCTCCAATCCTATATCGCAATAAAAAGTTGAACTCATCAAGAAAAGACATCCACCTAGCATGACGATTATTAAGATTCCTCTTCGTATTTAGATGCCGCAAAGCTTGATGATCAAAATAAACCACGAACTCTTGATAAGCCAAATAATGCTACCAATGTTGAATAGCTCACACCAAAGCATAAAATTCCAAGTCATAGCTGGAATATTGTCGTCAAGAATCAGAAAGTTTCTCGCTAAAAAACTCAATTGGTCTTCTATCTTGGCTAAGAACAGCTTCAATTCCCACATGTCATGCATCACACTCCACAACAAATAGACATTAAAATTTTGATGTGTTCAAAAATCGTATGGGCAGATTTTGTCCACTCAAATGCATCTTTCTTCGAACATTTAGTAATTGAACTCATAACAAAGCTGAAATTCTTGATGAATCTCCTGTAAAATGAAGCCAACCCACAAAAGCTATATACTTCCTTGGTTGTTTTTGGTATAGGCCATTCCATGATAGCACTAATCATCCTAGGATCTGGTTTTAATCCATCAACTGAAACAATAAAGCCCAAAAATACTACTTCCGGGGATATGAATGAGCACTTTTTCAAATTAACAAAGAGCTTTTCTCTTTGAAGTACTTCTAGAGCATGACATAAATGAATCAAATAATCTTCATGGATTTGCTGTACACAAGAATATCGTCGAAGTAAACAACAAAAATTTTAAGGAATGGCTTAAGTACCTTTGGTATTATGCACATTAACGTGCTTCGAGGGAAAAACCAAATGGCATCACTAGCCACTTATAACATCCATCCAGTTTTTAAAAGTTGTCTTCCATTCATACCCACTAAACAATCTGATTTGAAGATAACCACTCTTCAAATCTATCTTTGAGAATACCATAGGACCAACTAATTAATCCAACATATCTTCTAGACATAGAATCGAAAGTTGATACTTAACTATGATTTTATTAATTGCATGACTATCCACACACATCCTCCAAATACCATCCTTTTTTAACACTAGAAGCGCTAGACAAGCACATAGCCTCATGCTTTCATGCACCAACCCCCTGTCAAGCAACTCTTCAACCTGTCTTTGTATACCTATCATCTGCGTAAGGGACATTCTATACACTGACAGATTTGGTAATGCAGCTTCAGATATTAAATTAAGATCATGTTGGATATTCTTAAGTGGTGGTAATCCTTGAGGCAAACCTCTTGAATCAATTCAACAAAATCACTCAATAAATTCTGAATTTTAAGAGGGTATTCAAGCGATTCTCTAGTCTAGTCTACTTTCACTATTTCACTAACTAGTGCATATCCAATCCCAGCTTCTTTACCTTCATATTCAAAGTTTGTTGTACATAAAAACATGTTCATCTTGCTATCCCTAGATGAAGAAAGATCTTCTAGCTTATACTCTTCCTTTGTAGGATGCAAGGTGTATCTCTTATTACTCTGATAAAAGGAGTATGTATTAGGCTTTGTATGATGTTCCATATAATGATCATATAACCATGGTTTGTCCAAAAATATATGACCATTGTCCATTGGCACGACATCACATAAAGCGTCATCTTCTAAATTATCTCTTATAGTAAATTTAACTAAGCAACGAGAAGTAATAGGTATCTCATTCCCATTTTCAACCAACTAATTTTATATAGACGAGGGTGTTTTTCTATAGGCAAATTTAGTTTTTTAACTGCATTTGTTCAAATAACATTCTCCATGCTACCACTATCAATAATAAGATCACAAGCTTTGTTACCACAAAGTACATGAGTTCAAAATATACTATGCCGCTTCCAATAATCCTCCTCATCCTCCACTGTGATAGTCATCACCCGTCGAATAACTAAGGACTCTCTTTGAATTGGGTATACTTGAACATCCTTACTTTCATCGCAGATTTCATCGTAAATCAGTCCAAGATCCTCAATTTCTTTATCAAACTTTACTAGGTTTACCCTTCTTTCAAGACAAGTATAAGAGTATGTCCTCTTTCACCACATATGAAACAATGAATTTGAGAGTTCTTGCCCACTTTTGAAGTGCCAGTTCTAGGGTTGGTCTATACACTATATCAAGTCACTGCTTTCCCTATATTGAATCATTCAATATAAGATGTGTCTCTTCCCCATTTTGTTTGTTAGGTAGAGCTGACCTCAATTATTTTCATAGGTCATTTGTCCTTTTTGCACACCCTGAGTTGTAACACCATTTTATGGACCACTTTGAGATCTACTAAAAAGAGGTCTCCTTTTATCGTAACGTAAAACTCGTTTTTCAACCATTTATGCATATTACCGAGCATCTTCAAGGTTAAATATGCGAACCACTCTGATTTCATCCCTAATAGAAGGATTGAGCCCACGAGGTATCTAGATGTCATCTGTTCATTAGTCTCATTCGAACCAACTTGTATGGATAAGTTGTTGAATTCTGATGTATACTTTTCTACCGATAGAGAATATTGCCTGAAAGAGTGAAATTGGTCATATAACTCCATCTCGGCAAAAATTACTTCCTCAGCTATGCCTTCATGTGTTCCCAAGTGTTGATTTTTTGCTTTCCCTGTCAAGCACATTGCTCTTCAACTTTCTTCCACCATTGAAGTGCAGTGCCTTTCAATTTAAACTTGATAAACATCACCCTTCTAGTTTTAGCCATAGGTTTCCATTCAAAATAATTCTCCGAACTTGCTTCCCAATCTAAGTAATCTTCTACATGAATTTTTCCCAAAAAATTAGCAACTTCAATCTTAATGCCACCACCATTTAAGTCAAGGGCATGAGCGAACCTCTCTTCCAAGCCACCTCATGTCGTATGATGTATGGGTCCAACATCATGAAAAGAGTTTTCATCCTCCATATAAGTAGTCTCCTCCAACTCTTTTCGATGTGTCAAGGGGATTGTGGTCACCTTCTAGGTTCTCCATATGGGTTCCCATGAGTTATTGCCACTACAAGGCATGAACTGCACGCGACAAATCTTCTATCATCCATCACATCTCAGCAAGTTCTGTTTACTGACCTCGATTTCCTCTTTCGTGACCTCTATCATGTTCAACCATCGTTCAAAACGAAGATCTTAACATGGGACCTATGAGTTATTGGCTCTAATACCAATTTGGTGCAGTGTAACTCAAGAAATCAACGAAGATAAAATAAATAATAAAAACTAAAATAGGCTTAGATGAAAGCTGAAACAAGAAAAAAGGATTTCTAGATGTGAAACTAAAGAATAGAAGTAAATTAATAATAACGGCTATTGGATATCAATCTCAAAACCTCATTTATACTAGGGTTACAATATCTTTAATCCTAACCCTTGATTATATTATTAATAAATCTAATCTAAACGACCTAAAATAATTAAAACATCACATGCTAGTTATGTGATTTATTAAAAGAGTCTAAAACAATTTTAAAATGCTACAATAACTTCGTGAATAGTAATTATACTCCTGCATCATCAAGTGTCAGGTCATTACTAAAAAATGTACATAGCATCCCAATATGCCTTAGATTCATAAA
>JAVXUL010000014.1:368305-383182 GCA_035590515.1 Trichilia minutiflora | reverse complement strand
ACTGTCAGCATTTACTTCTATCCATATCCTTAGGTAGGTTATCAACGAAGATTGTAACCAGATTCCTCAACCTGTTGTTTACCCAAATATTTTCTGTTTCTCCTATTGTTCGCGCCGTTTGACATTCTTTCTTCGAGGAGAGGGTTTGTTGTTGGTGGTGGGTTTGGTGGGGAAGGTGGTGGTGGAAAAGGAGGAAAAGGTTTTGATAAGGGGGTAGGAGGAGGCGGCGGCTTTGGAGCTGGTGGAGGTTTTTGGCGGGAGGTGGAGGAACTGGAGGAGGTTTTGGGATGGTGCTGGTGGAAATTTTAAAGGTCTAGGTGGAGGAGGTGGTGGTGGAATAGGTGGAGGAGGTTTTGGTAAGGGGGGGAAGAGGAGGCGGATTTGGAGCTGGTGGAGGTTTTGGGTGTGGAGGCGATGGAGCCGGTGGAGGTTTTGGGTGTGGAGGCGATGGAGCCGGAGGAGGTTTCGATGGTGGTCCTGGTACTGATTTTGGTGGAGGAGGTGGTGGAAAAAGTGGAGGAGGTTCTGTTAAGGAGATAGGAGAAGGAGGCGGATTTGTAGCTGGTGGTGGTTTTGGGAGTGGCGGTGGCTGCGGCGGTGGAGGAGGAATTGGAGGCGATGCAGGAGGCGCTTAGGAGCAAATACATTGGTTTCCAATTGTTCGTGTATCACCACTTGTTAGTTCATCACAACAATTGATGTCAACCGTTCATTAATATGTTTACTGCTTACTAAGAACACCATTTTTAAATTAGGAGTGTGCATGGGTTAAAAATTTTAAAAAATAAATTAAACCAAAAGAATTTAAAATAAAAATTTTATTTTGAACTGACTTAAATGAGAATTAATTTTTAAATCGAATGAATCGGATTAAAATTTAAATTACCTAAAACAATTAATTGTCAACCAATTAAAATTAAAATGTGTCACGTATATAAAAGCACAATTCGATTTAGTATCAATCCGACCCAACTACTATTAAAACTCAGTCCGAACTGAGTCAAACACAAATTTTATGTTCATTGTTAAATTGATCCGGACCAAACTGCTCTAGGCCAACCAATTCTCAGATGCCCAGGTTTTAACCGTACAAAAATTATTTGGGTAAAATGTCAACAAACGAAGAATCTACGGGTACAAATGGATGTCTCCACCAAAGATAGTTGCCAACCTGTGACAGCGATGATTACCTATGACGATAATTTTAAATTATTATATCCTAAGGGGTGCAGCACGGTAATAAGATCAAGTAACCTTATTAATAGATTCTGGATTCGATCTTGAATATTATTATCTTTATATAAAGTGAGTTAAATACTAATTCACGTCTAAAAATAAAGATATTAAACCTATCCTGATTTAATATTGTTTAAAGAATTGAAACATTAATCGAGATTTCGGGTTTAAAAAAATTAATTATTATATTATTAATAAAATATAATAATAAATAATAAAAATAATATATTTTTTATATTTAAATTTTACAATCCAATACAACAATAAACATTGTATTGTATTAAACCTAATAAACTAAAATTCAATATACAATTCGATTAATCACTTTTGATGTTTCATAAATACTAAATTAAATTCACCTCCATAGGGGAAGCTGATGTAATTACTCAAGAATCTTGGAATTCAAATAATAAGACACGTAACATAATCTAGTAAATTTATAAATATAATTTACAATTTCTTTGAACAGATAATCTCTAAAACAATTAAAGAAAAAAAAAAGGAAAAAGAATCAACAAGACAACTGATAAACTCTATCTGCAAAGTCCTTGACAATGAAACTCTACCCAAATAAATTTATGTAAAATCCAAGTAAATCATGGCTCAAACTCTCATGGGCATTCCCATTTCCAATTTGAGGATTCCTAGCTCCAAACTAGAAAATGGATGAGACTGGGGATAGAGCCTTTTCCAATTCAAGGATTATTCTCACAATTTCCAATTTATGCATACTCTGCTCCTTCCTACTTCCAAGTTCTTTTGAACACCACATTCCAAATTCTAAACTATAGAGATAGAAATTTTAAACCGATTTAATCTAAATCATTAAATTTGATGATTTAAATAGATTTAAAAAATTTATAAATCGATAAATTTGATGATTTAAATAGATTTAAAAAATTTATAAATCGACTTATGTATTAATATTTTTCAAATCGTTTTTTGTGATTTAGATTATAGATTGAATCAATTTTAAATTGTAAATCCGTAAATCAAACTACTTAATATTATCTTATAAAATTTTTATTATTATTTATTTATCATCTTAAATTATATATAATTTATCTTTATATTTTTTTGTATAATAATAATTAATAAAAAAATTATCCATAAATAAATTAAAAAAATTATTTACAAAACTTACTTTTAAATATTAACAAAAAATTATAGAATTGATGATAATTAATTATTATATCTTTAATTTTATAATATAATTCAAACCGCGAATCCAAGCTACTTTCAATCATATTTTATAATTTAATTTAAATTAATTTATAACATTGAATTAATTTATAACATATTAATGGATTAGATTAAATTAATTTATTTTCAAATAATAATATACAATTTCATTTAAAATTTTATCTCAATCCTAACCACATTTTCCTACCCCTCTATTCAAATATCATAACATCTATTCTCTAAAAATAAGCATCGAACATGTATTCACCAGTACTAGCTTTACACATGCAACCAACAGAATCATACTTGCACAACCTCAAAAGATGGATGCCGCAATCTGTATACAGAAAGTCTTAGGTGGAACCCGCATATCACATTGTCTGCACGACCATCCAATAACTTCTAGATGTGTATGCATTTACTTTAAAGTTCATAACACACATGGCATGTTGTTATTGGATGGTCCTATTGGGAGGGGGAGAATCATTCCACCTAAGTTTTTCTCATAGACAAGCACGCACACAACGGTCATCCAAAATGTTAAGATGAAACGATATAGCCTGGTCATTGGTTTCTTTATTGTCAAGATAACAATATAAGACAGTTCTCAACCTGATTGAAAATTTGGGGACAAAAAAAATCAAATCTGGAAGTAGAATCATTGAAACAGTAAAAAAATTTCAGAAATATTTCCAATTTTCATGATTTGAAGTATGAAATCATCCCAAACAAAAACAAACAAACAAAAACAAACAGAGAAGTAAAATAATATCATGAAGATATTCGACTTCACTGCTTCTTCTCATCCTCAGGTTTGGGTGCTTCTTTGATCTCATCCCCGTCATCCTATATACATGACAGCAGATGTTGATAAACTATCTACTATAAAAACAAAAACTGTCTAGGACAAATAATACAGCAATAAGAAAGAAAGACCAAAATTAATACCTGTATGTCTGATGTCCACAAAGTGAGATTATCACGAAGAAGTTGCATTATTAAAGTGCTATCCTTGTACGAATCTTCTCCAAGTGTATCCAGTTCTGAGATGGCTTCATCAAAGGCCTATCGATGGTGTAAATGAATGTAAAGATCAGTGACCTCAAAGATTGTATGGATAACAAGAAGAATCCAAATTAAATTAAAAGGATAAAGTATAAGAAATAATTCTTATTCCAATTCTTGCTACATACTGATTATAGATCAATGTCTCAAAATTTCAGCAGAATGACATAAATGCATCGATAAAATTAACTTTCTATATTCATAACCCCATACCTGCTTTGCAAGGCTACAAGCTCTATCAGGAGAATTCAAAATCTCATAGTAAAACACGGAGAAGTTAAGAGCCAGTCCTAGCCGAATAGGATGAGTTGGGGGCAGTTCAGAATTCGCAATATCCTGCAAATAATACATTCAACAAAGATGCGTATTTCAATTTCAGCAACAAATCAGAAAAAGTGATAGACACATTTCACATATAATGCTAACTCTTAAGATTTGAAGTCAAAATCACATAGAGAAGCAGCATATGTGAAACGCAACAAAAATTTATGTGAACAATAACAACGGGTACTACAATCGTCATTATAACATGTGAAAATAAATGAAGAAATCAACAAATATTAAAACCATAAAGAGAAAATTAGACAAAAGCACAAAATATTTTTGACAAATAAAAGAGAAACCTGATTGTTTGTCAGATAAAGTTCACGGATCCTGCATTTAATTATACCTAATCACAAGTTTTAATTAAAAGATGCATGCCGATGTCTGCAAACATGTTTAAAACCAAAACCAAACCTTTATTGAAATAAAAATAACAAAAAAGATTGAAAATAAAACTCGCTCTTTCTAGCCATAATCAGAGCAAAAACAGTTACACAAAGCTAAATCTAAAAAAAAATAAAAAATTAATACTACGGACTCACATCTTACATGCCAATAACCCAAAGCCTATTTTTGAGTAATGAATAAGCCCTATCCTTAATTTGATCCTAATTCCTCTATTTTTACTTGCTTTTCTATTTTTCCTCATATTTCTTTGCCTATGAAACAGCATTATTTTAGTCTTAATTTTTGATCCTATGTTCTTTCCCACCAACAACAGTCTCTAAGCACATCCTGAAATTAAAAGTCAGATAAAACCAATCTCATGCTTGTCATTTATAGAAAATATCTTGTATTGTAATGAAATCTAATGTAGCAAACCTCAGTGCATAAAAAGTTGAAAGCAAAAATTTCAATCTCACATCATAATAATCAAGAAATTTTTTCTAAAGATGCTGTTTGGTGTTGCTTTCCAACGACCACTTTTCACTTTTCAAAATTGAAAATGAAGAAAACTTGTTTGATTACCTGCATTCATAAAATGTTTTTTTTCTCTTTCGTCAACTTTTAAAAAGAAAGTTTGGAAAACGACTTCCCAGTGTTTTCAACGTCCTTGAAAATGCAGTCTACAAATATAGTACAATTTTTTCAATGAAAAGATCTTTCATTATCACCTACCAAACACATTTTCATTGTTCAACAAATATTTATACATTTAATACCAATTTCCAAACATTTCATTAGCCACTTTTCATGATCTTCACCTCATATTCAAACATTCTACCAGACACAATGTATTTAATATTAACTGATTTGAAAACACATATCAAACACATGCTCAAATCACACAAAAGCATCGTTTTCATTTCTAAAATTAAGTTAGAATGGCATTAACATCTCTTATCTGGAAAGCTACAAAAAACAAGAAATCAGACAACGGGACATAAAGAAATAAGAAAGGCTACGCAAATTAAGACAATGCAAAATTTAAGGTCTAAATTTTAACAGAAACAGAATGAAATCTGTAGAAAGGTATGCAGCACTCAACCTAATAGCTAGCAAACTATTATCCACATTGTTGCTTATGACAATTCAAAATGATTAAAGGAAATAAATAATCCACTTAAAACAACTTAAACAATATAAAAATAACAAAAAAATAAATAAATACACCGCATTTCAAAATACGAAATGAAATAACAATTCAGTAAACAACGGATCGGAACCTGAGCAGATTTGTAGGCGTTGAGCGTATTCTCAGCTGCAACTTTCCTCTCATCTCCAGTTTTAAACTCAGCCAAATACCTATGATAATCTCCCTTCATTTTCAAATAAAAAACCTTCGAATCCGCGGCCGCTGAAGCCGTAACCAACTTCTCATCCAACAGTTTCAAGATCCCGCCACATATCTCCGTCAACTCCGCCTCGATCTTCGATCTATACTCTTTAATCACCAAAACATGCTCCTGATTCCCGCGTGACTCCTCCTTCTGCTCAATAGAGGAGACGATACGCCAGGAAGCGCGTCGTGCGCCGATAACGTTCTTGTATGCAACGGAGAGGAGATTCCGTTCCTCGACGGTGAGTTCTTCGTCGGCGGAGGCTGAATCGACGACTTTTTCCATGTATTGTACCATCTCCTCGTATCGCTCGGCTTGCTCCGCAAGTTTTGCCAAGTAAACGTTTTCTTCGCGTGGAGAAGGGGCTGCCATTGTTGTGTTCAACTGGAGATTTGCAATTGGTATGGGGAGAACCGGAGAAAGCGAAAGGGGTGATGCCTGAGAGGGGGTTTTATACACAAAAATGCTAAACAGCCCGAGAAATGTAAATTACATATAGGACCTTAATCTTTGTCAAAATTAAATAAAATTGTTCTTCTTTTTATTTCACATGGATTCTTATATTATTATCCTCTAATAAAATTGTCAATAAATGTAATTAAAAGAATATATAATCTTAAATTGTGTAATTTTTTTTGTAAATTGGACCTTCTTGATATTATTTTTATTATACTTTTTTATAAAAATCTAGTTCTTTTATGAACATGTCTAGTCTATCATTTTTTTTTATTCATTCTTCATTTTTATTATTTTTCTCTTTTTTATTTATTTAATATTTATAAATGTATAATGAGATATTAGATTAAAATTATATAATTTATCCATGATCTTATAAAATTTAGAGTACTATTTTTTAAAATTGATTTATGGATGCAGTATTATAATCATCTTTGGCATAAAATTTATTGAATATAATAATTTAAGGACTTTTATGACATAAAAATAAAACTAGTTCCTTTATTTATAGTTTTATGAAAGTATGAGGACTAACTTCGGAACGTTTCCTATAGTTTTGCCGTCCCATAGAATGTTTGATGATTGGACATCTGATGGTAGGAGCAGAAAAAGACAGCTAATAGTAATAAACACCTTTTTCTTTCACTGGCCATGGTTTTTAATATATTATTATTATTATTATTATTATCTTTAAAAAAAATTAATTACTTAATTAGTTATGTTTAAAAGAGACAACAACATTTTACTCTCTAAAATTTGTCAAAACAATATTTATGGACTTGTTTTTTAGATTGAAAAAATCAATCCCATCCATTTAATTTATGACGTTCAGTTAAATAAAAAATTAAATATATTATTTTACGTGATACTCAACCTATTTAAAGGTTATTTTTAGATACAAAAGATAAAATCTTGACCTTTCACTTTAATTTCATATATTAATTTTTAAAATTTGACAAAATTAATTTTAATTCTTAATATTAATTTATTTTTAAAAATAAATTAGTATTTATCAGAGTATTGAAGACTAATTTATTAAAATTATCAAATTATATTCTAAAATATTATTTTGGTAAAACTTAGAGACTAAAATTGACATTGTAAACGAATGGGATAAATGCCCCCTAAATTAGCTGACCAAATTCCGGCTGGCAGACTAGAATTTTATTTTTTTGTTTTTAGATAAAAAATAAATTTTTTTCTATTTTTAAATTTTAGTTATCTACTTTTTTTTAGAAAACGATAAAAATATAATCATATTTAATTTTTAAATTTTCATTTTTTATTTTTTATTTATTCTTTCTCTGCACGCAAGTCTCGCATTTTCTTATTCTCAAATCAATAGTCTAAAATTTTATTTGATATTATAGTATAATAAATTTTAAATTATTATGAGATGAAAATTATAGGTATAAAATATAAATATATAAATTTTATGAAAAATTAATATTATTAAATATTTTTTAACTATACTGTTAAATAATAATAAAAAAATAAAGATATTGAGTGTTATTCTTACTTAAATCATGAGTAAGAGTGTGTTCATAGTGAAAAGGTCCACAGTATTAGATATGTCCAAATTTAATGTCCGAATTCGAAAGGTCTGACCAGGTAAGAATTTTGAATTACAAAAAATAAAATAATAATAATAATAATAATAATAATAATAATAATAAATACCTCACAATATTAAAGAAACATAAACCATTTGATACTGTCAAATAGAGATCAACGGTGGAGACCAAGTTGGAATTATAAAATCAAAATTACTTGCATACTGCAAATGAGGTTCAAATGGGATAATTACAATGCAATCCTGTTATTTTATTATTTTTATATAATTTGTCCATTTATATCAAAGTAATCCATTAGGGATACCTTTAAACGTACATGGGTTAAAATTTTTAATAAAAAAACTTAGAAGATATAATAGAAAACTTCAAAAATTTAACACAAAATTTGTTTAATTGTTTTTAAGTTATAACATTACAGTAGTTGTACTGCTGAGCCTCCCTGTATATAGGTAGATAGATAAAATACACAAAAACGTACACTTTTCTAAATGAATAGCTGATAAAATGAGCTACCTAGCACACAGCATGGCCATAACTTTCCAGTTTGAATTCATCACATCCTTTCCTCTATATGCTGTCCTACGGCTCCCGATTTGTGCCTTAAAAAGTGAGGAAAGGAAACTCAGCAAAGGTCATGCACCTCATTGGAACACTAGCTTTGGAAAATGTTTGGTGATGGGTATTCTAGCTGCTACCAGCCCAGTAACTAATGCAGCTCCAAACAAAGCATGCAATCTCACACAGTAATACTTCGCCATGAAGATCTTCTCCTTGTCCTGTAAGGATAAATTCGTACAAGAGAAAGAAAAATGCTGAGTTTGGCACAATAAGAGTAGAAGGAATGGCCAATCACTCCTATGGACTGGCAGGACTCTCCCACTTTGTGGCAATTTTCCACACTTCTTATAAAGAAAGTGGGTAGACTTAACTTACTATTCAGAGTAGACATCGTCCCAAGTCTAGGCATAGACTCACGGTAGTAGTGTTTTATGTGATATCAGTAGATTGTAATATGGTAACATTTGGAAAAGAAAAAAGGTGGTCCGCTGGCAAGCATGATCTGTTATCACAGTGCACCAAGCATATCTCTCACCTTATCAAAAAGATGTGTATTGCCGTAATCATAATTTTTAAATAGTTGAGGACTAGAATGGCAGCCAGTTTGAGAACTTAAAATTTGGAACATCATGCACAAGTTTACGGCTTACCTTGTGGTTCTCTTCTACATAGTTGACAACTAATTTTCCCATGGGCAAAGTCATCGCACATAGAAACTGGAAACAATAAATATTTTTCAGATGTCCCAAATTCTATAATGAAACTATTTACCATAAATTTCAGCAATTGGAATATTTGACTTACATTGCAGGTCCAAGGAAGACCTCTGCTTAAACCAAGTGCAAATAAAAGAGAATAGAGTGTGAGGATTGCCACTTTCACCACTACAGAGCCTCTTTCAGTTCCCAGCCTTACCTGCATGCAAAAAGAAACAATCAACTAAACAGAAAGGAAAAGTTTTGGTCAAATTTTAAAGATTAACACAGTCAAGTGAGCTTACCAAAGGGGACATCTTTCCGACATTCTTATCCCCTTCCACCTGAGCTATATAAAATTCATCATTTTGTTTGATATTAGCAAACAAAGGAGAATCTAAACTGAGGGATGGAAAGGAGGGAAGAAAACAAAAGGAGAAGAATAACCTGATGAAAATGACTACAAAAGAGGATTAGGGTGGTTGTCCAGCCAACAAGAAGTGATGCAGAAAGAACTGTGCCGGTTATGGAAATATAGAGATTTTCACTGTCAAATTCACCCGAATTGATAACATTGACAAGGAAAATGAAATCAAAGCAAATGACATTGTTGTCAAATAAAATCAGTAACCTTGTGCTCCCCAGCAATAAGTAAAAGGCAGCAGTAGCAAACGGACCAAATGCTGCAAAGCACAATGGCTCCCCCAATCCTTGATAACTTAACCGAAATGGTGGGCACTGCAACAATAATCCAAGCAAGAAGAAAAAATAAGAGAAAACAAGAAATTAAGAATTGCAAAATTGTGTATTTAAATTTACAAACATGATGATCAGAGGAAGTATTCTTATACATCATGTAAGATTCCACACAAATTTCAGTTAACAAATTAGATTTTCCGCCACAGTTGTACCAGGGGAAATGCATACACACCAAGACACAAGTAGGACACTTCACATGTCCCAGATAATTACAAGAGATGAGATATTCAAATCTTCAAATTAATTTTGTTATTTGCGATGCATACTAGGGTAAATGGGCAAGACATGTATACATTGACAAATTTCAATGCTATCTAAATACCAAATGATTTTCTGTACCTGATATATGTAACCACAAATAACTGAACAGGTCAATAACAATATTGCTCGCATATTTCCTGCTTCTACAGATACACATATCAGCCCACTGAAGCCAAGGACAAGAAGCAAGTAGGCAGCCAGAAGGGTCCCTGTACGGCTTCCCAGCAAAATAAAGAGCAAAATTTGCCAAATGTTACTCTTGTCAATCCCAATATGAGGGCAAAAAGAACTAAAAAAGGCATAAAAAAACATTTACCTGCCAACCAAGTTCACCACTGATTCTTTTTTGTTTTTGTCAGCTCCAGTATCGAAATCATAAACATCGTTGCTGTCCAGGGTACATATTAACAATTTTAACGGCTAAACTAAAAGGAGTTAATAATCCTATCCTGAAGACAACATAAATAATTTACCAAATTTGTAATATTTACACGAAGCAAAATGTAGAGGAACCCAATAATCAAGAGCAGCATTCATCTCTTGGATCTTCAGGCTTCTATCCAATTATTACTTATTCTATAAAGCGAGAGATAGAATGCTGGATTCTCTAAAAACAAAACAAAAAAGGTAATAAAAGAAAGAGAGAGAGAAAAAATATAAGAATGAGTAGAAAATCAATGAAATAAATAAACGAATAATATGTGGAAAGACTTTTTTGGTTTGGATGGTCAGGAAATTATCCTCAATGCGAACACATATCCCATCAAGTCCTTTAGCCAAGTTCCCTGAACAAGAAATCCAAAGATTTTGCCTCCCACAAAGCGCAGCAATCACACAAAGAATGCAAATACGCCACCAAGGTTCTAGGAAGATCCATGTAGCACAACCTAAAATCTTAGAAGAATCAACCTACATAACAAATGAATGATTCTTCTATTGACTGTCAAGAGCCATAGCAGGTCCAAACACAGTTGATTCCTAATGACAGAACGGAGACTATATGATACTTACACAAACCTACAGAAACAAACTTAAGATTGCTCAGATGCAAGCCTTCACAAATTTACAAATGAAGTTAAGTTATAGAACTGACCTTAAGTTGAGCCAAGTGATAATAAGGACAGAAGAGACCAAGAGAACAAAATAACGCCTGGCTGAAAATATGCCTGTCTTGAAATAAGCAGCAGCACTACCTACCTGTTCAATGGAACTAGAAAGAGTGAGTTGCAGGAGAAGTGTATTGTACCATAATGCAGTAGAAAACGGACGCAGTAAATCATGAAAATAAATATCTTCAAGTTTTTCTCAAGCAGAACAGAGATGAAATGTCAATTGCAATCACTTGAAGAAAAGTAGCTTAGACCAAGTTGGCTATCTCTTGTAGAAATTCTTCAAGAAGCATTATGACTACAAGGAAACAAGGAACGAGATAATGAATACTTTAATATAGATCTCCATAATCTTTTGTCACAATCATCATGAATGCACTATCTTCCCAGTAGTTTCACAAACTTATTGCATATTGAAATATGATTATCTGAATATTAAACTTTTAAATTTTTCAAACAGATCTTCTAAAGTGGAAATGTAAAATTATCAATTGTATGGCAGAGATTCATTTCGGAGACCTATTCTTCTTGATGTGCAAAAACATAATAGTTCATGCCCATTACCAAGGTAATGCATGTACCAATTACATAACAATAATCTACTGCTTTGTATGAGTATGGTTTAAACATTATTAAAGTATTTCCACTATCTAATTATTTCCCAAACCAAGAAATATTCTTGACCTAGTATTTTACCTAGCAGAGGATATTTCACACTGCCTTTAGACTACATTGCTATCCTTTTTACTAGCTAAAATATTTGACATAGAATTTTACCTAGAAAAGGAAATTTTGGGTAAAATAGGGAATGGATTAAGAAACTAACTGTGAGAGGGACCAGAGCGACAGAGTAAATAGGCAATTTGACTGCCCTCCATATCAAGGTTGCTCTAGAGACATCATCTTCATTTTCCTGATCATTCATACTGCTAGAGTAGTCTGCTTTACCCTTCGAATGAGACTGTAGATAGTGGCACCGGTGCTTGAATACTTGTGGTTTTTTACAAGTCTTTTGGAAGAACTTTTGAGTATTAAGACAGAAATATGAGGATCGTGTGGAAGAAAAAAGAGCTCCAGGATATCTGAAAAGTATAGACTGCAAGTGAATGAAGAAACATAGACCACAGACACCGCTCTCTATCTCTGTGCAGTGTGCACACACAAGACACAGAACAAGCATCTTCAATATTTGAACGTCTGGAAAACATATGAGTTCTGTAGCAGTATTGTCATATGATATCGATCCAATGATTGGCCAATCAAATGCAAACTAGATTTGATGGTTTAATAAACAAGCTTACTTTTGAAAAAATTAGGAGCTCAGAGTTGTAAGGAAATCATTTTTGTTTAGGTAGGACTTTCACTTTGAGAAAGAGTTTCTTGTTTCCTACCTTGAGTTTATGTTATCGCAGCTCGCCAGCTACCAATCTAATTTACTGTGATAATTACTAGAATTCAAGAAAATTGATAACAGTTTATTCCTTGTTACTAATTTAATAGCAGAAATTTGTTCGATGCAGAAAGATGAAGTGGGATCACATATAAATATAGACTCCTTGCCACAAACATGCATCCAATTTTATAGAAAATAGCTTGAACAATTACTTTTACACAAAGCCCTTCCATAGCTTAAAATGTAATGAGCTTAAAATATAATTAGCTTTCAACTTAACTCATCAAGAAAGAAAGTCAAGAAATACTGTTTTCTCTCAAATGCATAAATTCATATTTTAATTAACATTTACAACACACAAACAGGAAGAAAAAAAATCCCATTTGAATAGTAATCATATATTTCCAAGAATTGTTGTTATTTTGGTGATACAAACAATTAACATAAGCTCCTGGCAAAATATATAGCCGAGTTATTACATGCATTGTAAACACCTTTCTATTCTTCCCATATGGCAACTAAAAAAAAATTAAAAAGTGTAACAAATTAGACTCATCATCTTCAAGCAAAACAAGTATATGTCTAATAAAAAGGAATAAACGGTACAAAATTTTTCAATGTTACATCAAAGAAATGAAACTCACCTTGCAACATAACTCTGCTTCATGAAGGATGCTGCCATTGGTATCAACATGTTTCAGTTTTCTCTAAAAGCAGCAAAACCATTAAAGATTACCCAGTTCATACAAACAACGGAGGAAGAAGAAGGAGAACATGAAACTTTACAGGATTAACACAGCTTCCCCCAAAGAATCATTGCTCTGTTTAAGAAGAGATAACAGAGCTAACCATGAAAAAATGAAAAGTCACTGTAAGGAACGGACAGAATCCCCGCTAAATCCTATCCATTTGGAATCTCTCATTAGCCGCGCGAAATTCCATGCACTCCACATTACTTTAAAAACATTTCATTTAGCCCCTCTTCTTTTGTTATCAATTCATTTGGTTATGTAAAGCATGACAGAGGATGACCAATGACAAAAATATGATTAAAAAAAAATTGTACAAGTATTAAAATTGTATATACAATTATTATGCAACTATAAATAGTAAACTAAATATAGTGTTTGGGAGGAAATTATCTGAGACCCAAAAACTTGACCGCGTTGTTAACTAAAGGATTCATTTATCAGTAATAAAACGTTGATCACAACGTTATAAAAGAGTTTGCGGGTGAGTTGTTTCAAATTAATCTATAGAACCAAGCCCTGACTGACATGTCATTGGAAACGTTGATTGGAGGGTTTAGGGAACGAATGGACTCGAAGTAGATTAGATCCTACAACCTGTTGGGCTTTGTCCAATCTTCCAGCCCAACCTAAAATTAAAAAATAAAAATAAAATTAACCTTTTGATTACAAGAGGCGGTGAGCAAAAGAGAAAACGTCAAAAAAGACGGGAAAATACGGGCAGCGACGGTAGCAAACAATAATCCCGGATTCTGAATGTACAATTTATATTTTTGATGATAGGAAGCTTATCCACCGTTCAATTTGATTAAAATTTTAGAAGTATGATTAATATATTTTATTTTTTTATCTGAACAGTTGATTTATTGTTTTAATTATTATAACTCAAATTTAAAAATAATTTTGAAGGTATTTATTTTAAATAAGAAAATTTATTTTTTATCAATTTTAATTTATTTTTTGTTTAATTTTTATTTGTAATTGTTTGAATATTTATTTTATTATTATTAGTGATTATGGGATAGATTTTATACATATTAGATTTAAGTTTGTACCTAAAGATTGATAGTATAGATTTCAATCAACTTCGAGAATAATCTTGTGATTTTTATCTTTTAAATTGAAAGAGTTTTCAATGTTAAAAATTTATTTGTGTTGATGATTACTTTTTTGGTCATATTTGTGCTTAGTGTGTTTATTTAACTCCTCACAGGTTCAATCAAAAAGAGAATTTTATAATTTTCCCTAACAAAGTGGTATTAGAGCTTGGTTGATATTGTGTTTAATTGAATGATGGAATCAAATATAAAAAGAATGCTTAGTTTGAATGGAACAAATTATAATGTTTGGAAGGGTAAGATGACATTTCTTTTATATGTAAAACATTGGTATTTATCAGTATTTAGTGAATCGAAGCTTGAGAACATGAATAATTCTGATTGGACTCTTGAACATAAAATTGTGTGTCCGATAGTTTGTAAATGATAATGTTTTGAATTGTATTATAAAGGAAACACATGCTGAAATATTGTACAATAAGCTTGAATCGTTATATGCGAGGAAGACCGGTAATAATAAAATATTTTTAATTAAGCAACTTATGAGTTTAAAATATAAAGATGGTCAATCGATTTCAAATCATTTGAATGAATTTCAAGAATTGTTGGATCAACTTTCGACGATGAACATTAAATTTGAAGATGAGGTACATGACTTGTGGTTGCTTGGTACATTG
>JAVXUL010000014.1:336916-347020 GCA_035590515.1 Trichilia minutiflora | reverse complement strand
AAATACTATAATACTTTATACTATATAAAATTTAATTTATAATTTTATTTTGATAAGTGTTTTTCAAATAATTAATTAAATATAAAATTATTTTAGATAGAGTGTTATAAAATAAAAAATTTAATTTATAATTTTATATTTGTATTTGATAAATATTTTTTAAAAGTGTTTATGAATATAAAATTATAAATTAAGTTATTTCATAGTATAAAGTATTATAGTAGTTCAATACTTTAAATAACATATTTTTATTTAATTTTTAAAATATAAATAAAATAAATTTATAAATTTTTATAAATCTAAAATAAAAATATATTAAATTTAATTTTTAAAAATTGATTTTAAATTTTTTTATCATAAAGTATTATCAATTAAAATATTAAAATTATAAATTAAGTTTAAAAAATTTTTAAAAAATTTAATTATTTTAATTTAAGAGTTTATATAATAAAATTAAGGATTTATATTATAAAAATATATATATATATTTATTTTGAATCAAAAATTTATACTTTTTTTTTTAAATTATAAAAATATTTATTATAAATATGATAACAAGAAAGCAAGTGACTTTTAAAAAAATCATAAACGGTATTTGTACAAAACATTTAAGAGTAAATGGAATTTCCAAAGGTGATAGGGGGGCTATCTGTCATTCTCCCATCTAACAAAAGTAAAATTAATGATTAGTTTAATATTATTCTTTTAAAAAGAAATAAATGCTATTACAATAAAAATAGATCTTTGAAATTTATTAAATAACCGTGTAAAATTAAAAAAAAAAAATCAGAATAATATTATCGTGGACTGGCTACTATAAATTAATATATTAATTTAAATTTTAATAAAATAAATCTAAAAAACAAAAATTTGAATGATCGGAAACTTGATATAGAATCTAAAATTTTGGTTAATTGTTTCTAGTTAGTTATTTTATTATTTTTTTTAATTTTTTTATTTTACATACTGTAACGTATGCAATTTCTATTTTTATTTTATTATTAATGTTAGTCTGAATCCTCAGACTTTATTCAGTCCGATCACATACTTGGGATTTTTTTTTCCTCTAAAAATGGCTCTCGCCGTCCCATCTCTCCTCTCTTCCAAAACGTTCTCATACCACCGGAACCGTTCATTCCTGCCGTCCTCCACCAGAACAACTGACGCACTCAAACCCATCTCAGCCATCCATTCTACTGACCCTGCAAAGTCAACCATCTCTGTCAAATGGACCCTGGACAGCTGGACGAGCAAGAAGGCTCTGCAACTCCCTGAATATCCGGACAAGGCAGACCTTGATTCTGTACTAGAGACCCTCTCCACTTTCCCGCCGATTGTATTCGCCGGAGAGGCGAGAAGCCTTGAAGAGAAAATTGGGCAGGCTGCCCTGGGGAATGCATTCTTGCTTCAGGGTGGTGATTGTGCAGAGAGTTTCAAGGAATTCAATGCTAATAACATTCGTGATACCTTTCGTGTTCTTCTTCAGATGAGTGTTGTGCTCATGTTTGGTGGTCAAATGCCTGTTATCAAGGTTATTACGTTTTCTTTTTCCTTTTTCCTTTTGTCTTGTTTAGATTTTATAGATGGGTTGTTAAGACAAGATCTTCAATTGTGGGCATTGATCAATATATAATAAAAATAGTTGAATATAGTTTTTGACATTAGTTTAAAAACTAGATTTTTATTGGTATGATGTGATCATATAGGTATTTAAATGGTTAAACATTAAAGCAAACTGATCATCATAGCAGATATTTATTTTGCATCATATGAGTATTCTTTGATGTAGAAACAATTTATGCTTGATTTTCGTGGGTTTGTTATTTTTAATGAGGGTTCGCTGTGAAAGGAAAATACCTTCATTTGCTCTACTGTTGTTGTCTTATTTTATATTGCTTAGTTGGGTTGGTACTGAGATGGAGATGCTATATAACTAGGACAGTCATGTTAATTTGCCATAGATGTCATGTTAGCTATACGGTCTTGTTATACAGTTAGGTTGATGCATATGGAATTGAAATTCAATTATTTATAATGTGAAATATGACTATTTAGGTGGGGAGAATGGCTGGTCAATTTGCAAAGCCAAGGTCAGATCCATTTGAAGAGAAAAATGGAGTGAAGCTGCCAAGTTACAGAGGTGACAATGTGAATGGTGATGCATTTGATGCTCAATCAAGAATTCCAGACCCCCATAGGATGATTAGGGCCTATTGCCAATCTGTGGCAACTTTGAATCTCCTAAGGGCGTTTGCAACTGGTGGGTATGCGGCAATGCAGAGAGTGGCCCATTGGAATCTAGATTTCACACATCACAGTGAACAAGGGGATAGGTATGTCTTCCTCCTCAAAATCGATATATTAAGCATTTACTTCTCGCGATTTTGCTCTAGAAATTGAGGAGATTGAATTTCAATAATTTGATTCTCTTTCCCCATCTAGACAAGCAAAAGATGTTTTAGATAACCTTGGTGATAAATATCAACATCTGCAGCTGATAATATTTTATAGGTGGCAGCCATCATATGCATTGCAAAAACGTTTTTATTTATTCTTTGTAGGAAAGCCTTATTATTGCAATTTCTTTATTAGAGATGGCAATGTCTTTCTGTAACTGATAATTGTTGAACTGTACAAACATTGAATGTCTGAAAGCAGAGCAGTTACGCATGCTTTCAATTCTTCAGCAAATTTAAAATATAAGGGGAAAGTTCATTTTCCAGCAGTATAACTTAACTATGCTTCCTTTTAACGCCCACTTGTTTTGATTGACTGTTTAATTTGAATGATTTAAACATTTTATCTCAACGTATTCATGATATTCATCTGTAAGGACTGTAGAGATTTATGACATGGATAGGTTTTGTTACAGTTATTAAAGTTTTAATTTGGTACAATGGATGAAGAAGTCAAGGGAAAGATATGTTATCGTGGAGGTAAAAGTATGGGGAGAGGCATGGGTTTCTGTATCTTCTTGTGCATTTGGCAGAAAGTGAAGAGAAAAATATAGTAGGCTAAATTTGTAGAATTCTTTGAAGTTGTTAATCGTCCTCCAATTCTTCGCATCCTGCTTTAATAATTTTTGTCAGCTTGGGATAAATGCATTGAGGACCCTCTTCCTTTTTAACATATTGATCCTCTATTTTATACCAAGAGAAAGAACCCAAGTCTTTCAATTTCTTTTCCATCTCCCTTATCAATTCTGCCACTCCTCCTTTCAAGCAATCCTACTGTGAGTGATAATGTGTCTTATAGTTTTTTTTTTTTTCATTAATCAGCCTTGTCAAATTTCATTTTTATCCTTTCTACAATTATTATATTATTATTATATTTTATCATTCTCTCAAATGTATATGAGAAAAGTGAAAACAAAAGTAATGGCCATAAAATACAGAGCAAGAAATTCTAGTCTGCTGTGCGTTTTGAAATCTTTTCCTTTTATCTCATTCTTAGAAATGGGAAATATATATCACCATTGGCTTGAGGTTGAACTAGGTGAGTTTTATTTAGTGCATGGAATCTAATGAGTTTGATTTTTTTTTTTTGTTGTTGTTGTTGTTGGTTCTGGTGTGGTTGATTAGGTACCGTGAACTGGCTCACCGGGTTGATGAGACCTTAGGATTTATGGCAGCTGCAGGACTGACAGCCAACCACCCAATCATGACTACAACAGAGTTTTGGACATCTCATGAGTGCTTGCTTTTGCCATATGAACAATCTCTCACTAGAGAGGATTCGACTTCTGGCCTTTTCTATGACTGCTCTGCTCACATGCTTTGGGTCGGGGAACGCACCCGCCAACTCGATGGTGCTCATGTTGAGTTTTTGAGAGGAGTTGCAAATCCGCTTGGGATCAAGGTATTGTTATTTTTCTTGTTATTATTATTTTTCATTTCTCCAGTTTCCATTAGCATGTTAATTAAGATAAATAATTTTAGCTGTACTTAGTTTGCAGATATTCTTCACTGATGTTTCTCTTTTTTTCCCCCTTGCTGGGGTGGATTGGGTGGGGTGGGGGAGATTGTTGTTGTTGCATTTGCAAGTGTTTATGTGTTGTGACCAAGTACATGCATTTTTGTCAAGCAAGTAAATTGTTTTGTGATCGGGCTGTTTTATGACTAAAATGTTAATATTGTGATGCAGGTGAGCAATAAGATGGATCCAAATGAGCTAGTTAAGCTCATAGATATCCTAAACCCCAAGAACAAGCCAGGTAGAATAACAGTGATTGTAAGGATGGGAGCCGAGAATATGAGGGTTAAGCTTCCCCATCTGATCAGGGCAGTTCGAAGAGCAGGGCAAATTGTCACTTGGGTTAGTGACCCCATGCATGGCAACACTATCAAAGCTCCTTCTGGACTCAAAACCCGTTCTTTTGATGCAATAAGGGTATGCTTTGCATTATGTTCAAGACTTTTCAACACTTGCTTTATAATTGCTTGGTGCCACTGCTTTTGAATTGTGAAAATCCTAAAGGCCTGGTCTTGTTTTCTTGATACACGTCATAACAGAGTAGTATTTTGGATCATTGATATATGGACCATGAAAAAATATTTCTCATTAAAGGTCTTTGATAAATCAGTATGGATTTGGGTCTCCTGACCTGTACGATCCTTAAGTTCTCTTTTATGACTGTACTTGTTGATGCCTAGTTGGTACAACGCATTACATAGTGATTAGTGATTAGTTTGATCAGAAACATGGTCTCAGAGGCATTGTATATATCTGACAAAACTTGATTAGAGGATCAAATTGGTTTCCTCTTACGTGTAACAATTTTGAGACTTTGTATTTCTCTATCAAGATTGGCACTCAAATAGCGACATCCTATATATGTTCAATTTAAAATCATCATTGATTTTCCCCTCTTATGCTTTAATAATAATAGATTTGTTATTTCTTTTGTTGGTTGGTAGGCTGAGGTGAGGGCTTTCTTTGATGTGCATGATCAAGAAGGGAGCTACCCAGGTGGAGTTCATTTAGAGATGACTGGGCAGAATGTGACAGAGTGCGTAGGAGGTTCTCGAACTATCACCTATGATGATTTGAGCTCACGTTACCACACCCATTGTGACCCAAGGCTAAACGCTTCTCAATCTCTAGAGCTTGCCTTCATTATCGCTGAGCGCTTAAGAAAAAGGAGGCTTGGACCACAACATTCCTTGGCCTCTATTAGACTTTAGAAGACTTTGAGCTTATAATGGCTCTACATGGTCCAAAGAAGTGGTTTTGAGGCTTATCTATGTTTGCATGGTAGCAGCATTGGAATGATAGAGAAAGTATATGACTTATAGTTATACTTAAAAGGTATGATAAAACTTTGGGAGACCCAACAATTCTGAATCACTAAAGAATAGCAGGTTGATGGTATGTATCTATAATCCTGGAACTACTATTTGCATGTTTGAGAAGGATTTTAATGTTTCTGTTCTGGACTCATATCGAATGGATTAGGTTGAAGATTGTGATCATGAACAATTTAATAGTTGTTTCCTGTGAATATGGTTGATATGTATTTTTATGTGCTGACAATATTCTGAAGCTTGTCTTTCTTACCACTTGTGCTGTTTTAGCTCCTTGACTTGCTTTCAATGAGGTTTTTTTTTTATATATAATTATTTTCTCGATCTTTCAGTGTACTCACCATCTTGAAGATCATTTTTTATCTCCGGTAAATATTTGTTTTGTTTTTAAGGTTTTCTTTGAGATTGTATTGCATTTGTTATTCTCCCTTAAATCATAAATAATTAATTTAAATTAAATTTAAGATATGTATTTAAATCACATATTTTAACCTTATTATCGTTCGTGCGAGTAATTGTGAAACATTTATTATTAACATCTAATTTCTAAAATACCCTTCTTGAGCTCACTGAATTTGAGAGTGAAAGCTTCTTATCATGTTAGTCTGTCGAAAAGTTATCTTGCAGCAGATACAATAATATTATAGATGACATGGGATTTTTCCCTTCCATTTTAAGAATTTGTTAACTACAGATATAGTGGGCAGAACTAAGGATCCATTCTTCCATCTTAATGGAATTATCAGATGTAACCTCAGTCGTTAAAGGTGTTTAAGATCAATTACTATGGAAAGGTAGAAAAAAAAAAAGGTCTTTAATCTTTTTCTGTACACTCGTGACTTGGCTTCAAATCACATTAATGCCTTTCACCTCCACTATTTATTTAATAATTAAGTGAAGGTTTTATATATAATTATTTTTATAAACTGAAAATGATATAACGAGTAAAGATAATTTTAATTTGAAGAGTTCAACCAGAGAGTGAAATATTTAAAAATTAATAATAAAATACACCATATAATATTTAAAAAAATTTATTTTATTAATATTAAAATTATTTTGAGCATCTCTAATATTTTTCTTTTTGAAATAATGCGAATAAATAGAATAAAGAGTTATAAAAAACAAATTATTTTTCACATCAAAACTTAATATAAAAAACTAACTATTTTATTGGTAGAGTTAAATTTTTGTTGGAACTTTGCTCAAATTTTTTACTGGACCTCGAGTAATAGACAAAGCATTAAACCCATTTTAACTAAAGCAATTTAAAAGTAGTGTTTTTTATTTATTTATTTAGATTGTTAATGAGAATTCCCTGCTCGTCTTCAAAAGGCTACTTTCCTAGTTGTCAACTCAACTTATTGATAGATATAGCCTTAGTAAAAGTAATTTTTGATGTAGCAAAAATAAAAGGAATACCCAATTTACAACAATATTTATTCAATTATTATAATTATTTATTTTATTTTCTAATATAATAATTACGATTAATTATATGCTACGAAAGAAATAATCAAAGAGAACGATAATAATTCAAGTTTTTTTTATAAAGGCCAGTCAACTTTACTTTACAGAACTACTTTGATTATTATATTGAATTTAACATACTTTTTTCATCCTCATCTTTTCTGTTTTTATGGAAGAGAATTTACACGTCAACCAAAACGACAAACCAAGCCCACAAATAGATATATATCTACATAAGTACACAGACAGAGCCACATGGACCCATATTTGTCACGTGTACATTCCATATCATCAAACCAGAGTTTTGCATCCCGATGTCTGAGGGTCCCACATTGCCGGCAGTAAGTACTTACGACCATTGATACCGTGCGCATTAAAACTCGCACCACTAACCTTATCCACCAAGACCCGACCGGGGTATCCCGGATACGCACCGGATCCGAACAAACCCGTGCAAGCAGTAACAGCTTCTAACGGTGCGGTGGCCGGGCCTTGGAAATACCCGTTATTAAACGGGTTAGTAACGGTGTTAGCCAAAAGCGTAGCCAGGTTGATAACCATACCGTCAATGCCAACGTCTCCGTTAGGAGACACTAATGGCGGGGTTTGCGGTCCGTAAATGGGCTGGTGGAATGGCCAAGCGCAATATCCCGGGCACTGAACCTCGGAGTTTCCAACCCAAATATAAGCCCCCCCGGTTGACCCTGACCGACGGCCTCCCAAAGATGACCCGTGGGTCCCGCACCTATTCATGCAGAAGCCATCAACGGCGACGTCCTTCGCCGTCAAAACAACGTTGATCGATGACGTTAATGTATTACTTACTTTCTTCGATAAAGCCAGTAAGTGAATGCTCTTCAGTGATTTCCCCAGAGAGTAGTTTTCTACGAGGATTTGACTGCGTACGACCAGGTTGGATGAGCCTCCTTTGTATTTCTCGGTCGTTTTCCACCATGATGACGGTGATGGCAGTGGGGCACGGTAGAAGTTCAGTGAATGGACGAAATCGACGATGATGGACCGTTGGATGGGAGTGAACTTTCCGTACCAGATGAAATTAACAGTTACGTTGCCTTTTAGAAGAGCACCGTTATGGTATTTGAGTATGAGGGGTTGTTCTTGAACTAACGCAGTGAGTTTTCTTGGAGTGGCAACAGTAGGATAGATAAAACAGAAGAGAAAGAGGATGGCAAACTGGTAAATACTTGCCATGATTGAGGGCAAATAGATTATAGCAGTGAGTTGATAGATATTGGAACTTCTGAACTGGAGTTTGGATGGGAAATGTAAGAAATAGAGGTTATATAGAGAGAGAGATCCGGTGGATCTAAAGGAAAACAGCTGTAGAGGAGGGATGGCGTCAACGTTGAGACTGTAAGGTTTGCCAGGCTGTAAGGTTCTTGTTGGTGACGTGGTTAGTCTACTCTGAATGGTGGGGTGGAGCCTTTTCCTAGTTTGGGCTTAATGCAGGAGCGTTCGTAAACCATACCATCGCTAGTTTAGCCATGTTGGGTCCCTTAGTTCAATAGAATGGGGAAATATTAGGTGCATCCGGTGTACCATATCAACAATGTCAACGTAATTACGTAATGCATTGAGTCAATTTCTGCATGTTATTTTAGTTTGAACTTTGAAATGGATCGAAAACGGCTTATATGTGCTCCACTTTTACAAAATTTTAAATAGATGACTTCATTTATATAAAAGTATAGCTTATCTCTGCCAATTTGAACTCACTTCTAGTTGAGGTAATTCGCTGAATTTGGTTTAATCCACCCAATTTTCTCGTAAAAAGGATTAAATTCGATTGAATTATTTTGTTTTTAACTGATAGCGTGTAACGGAAGTTTAACTTGACCCTGAAGCACCCCATCAAAAAGCAAATCCATTTCAATTGAAAATCTTGAATCTTATCTCCAAATACTTATTGTATAATTTGTAGGTGGGGCCCACTGAACACAGGTCGGACAGAACTGATGCATCAGTTAATGCTAGGGTATGACGCGGACTACCACAGCTACCGCTACTCCTACTGTAATGATCGGCATCATTAGGTGGGGACCATGTTGGAGTTGATATAATATGTATCTTTTGACGACGATGACAGAAGGTCTATACTGTGCATGCTATGAGCTGTGGAAATGGAAGGAGGTTCTAGGCTTTAGGTCTTCGGTCTTCAGCAGGTTCAGCTTGGCTACTTTGGGTATTAATTTAATTAATTTAGTCACGCATGATAGAAGCTTGTCAGCTACTGGATTAAATTACTGATTTCCATGGACTTTCTGCCGCCTTCTCCATACTCGATCGATCAACCTGCGATCTAGGTGGGCCTCCCAAGGATTCACGATTCGCTTTGAGTTACGATTGCTTACGTCATCTTTTCTAGTAACTTTTCAAGAATTACTATTGTGGGAGCGAGCCCATAGTAAGCTATTACAGTAAAATGTACAACAATCCAGATACCCTCGTGAATCATTGTAATATCCACACGTTTAAACAATCAGACAGGAAGAGGGTTGAAATATAGTAAATGACGTTTGCACCCTTAAAATTTATTGAGAATATATTTTTAATTTTATTATTTTCAAAAATATTTTTTGAAATCTTAATATATTATGTTATTTCTTTAATTTAAATAAAAATAAATTAATATAACATATTTAATTTTAAAATAATTATAATTAAAAAATTATTTTTAGTAATTTAATTTTTTGCTAAAACAACAAATTAGTTACTAACTTTAAGTTTTAAAAATAAATAAATTATACCCCTAATAAAAATAACTTTAAGAATATATTTTGGGGGTTGGTTTAGCAAATCTTACGGACATATACATTGTTACCCCTAATAATAATAATTTTTTATTAAAAAAAAGTAAGAATATGATGCTAGTGGTTATGAAATAATAATAATAATAATATTGGGTCTGTGCTATGACGATACAACCCATCAAAATTTTTCGTTGCATTTTTTTATAAATTTTTATTATAATCTAAAAGTTTAAAATTATAAGCAAGTATTGAGACGTTTTAGATTGCAATGTACAGCCGACATTACAGTACAGTAGCCTTTCCAATAATTATATAATATCCTGTGAACCATGAGACGAGTTGTGGAGAGTTTGGGAGGGTGAGTTTCGAGTCCTCTACTATGGGTCCAATGTTTGGTTTGGTATTTGAAGATTTTGTTTTCCCAGATCTCCCAACCCAACGACAGCTTTTTGCCGAAAGTCTGCAATGTCTCTTCAAAATGGAGGCGATGCCGACTCACGTGACCTAAAACAATCAGCTAATTTTCTTTTTAAAATTAATTTTTATATGAAATAATGTGT
>JAVXUL010000014.1:288852-300908 GCA_035590515.1 Trichilia minutiflora | reverse complement strand
AATCATCGGAAATAAATCATGTCACTTTGATCAAGTGGGAGATTGTTGAATACTGATCAAAGGACACATGCAGAAACATTGTATGGTTCCGGGAAGACACAACATACAAAGGGTGTAATGGTTCCGGGCAGACACAAGACACAATGGTTGTGTCCAAATGAAACCGTACAACGGTCCAAAATAACTGTCATTTTGTTTTGTATAAATAGGCAGTGGAATGTAGATGAATACACATGAAAAATTCTCCAAAATTCAACTAAGAGAGATTGGTGCAATTCTGTTTAATTTCTCTGATAATATATTCTGCCAGAAGGATTTGGACATCTTTGCGTGCATCCACCAGTCCAACGACGGTCATCAGAAAATTCAACAAAATATGCCTAAGCTAGGAACTTCTTATGATTTACACCTTACTTTCTGTCATGTATCTTACTTTTCTGTCATGTATCTTGCTGATAGGACATCCGTATGTCACATCAGTATTTTTCCCAAACAAAATAGGTGTTTTTCTAGTATCTCGTTATCAAAAAAAAATAAAGTAAAAATTATATTTGAAAGTTTCATAATTATGCTACTGCATACTCAAGATTAAAGCATGAATTTCTAGTACGTTCTCTAATACTTTATTCTGAAATTTTAATTAAGTAATTTTTTGGGATACGATGAATTTAATTCTTCAATTAAGAATATCCAAAATATTTTTCTAATCAACGTTAGTTATCAATATTAGTCATATATTAAGAAAGTATGATAACCTTCGTTATGAACTATATTTGTACATGCTTGAATTAAATCAAAGAGCTTATGACCGCACTAAAATTATACCGGAAGTCATTAATTTTATAACAAAAAATTATATGGTTATAGCATAATCATTGGTGATTGCATTGCCTATGTACATGTTGAGATTGAGCTTGAAAATTATTATTTTGAATGCATATACTGAATGCATGACAGAAAATTGCTTGTATACATTTTGAATAATATTATTCACATATATACCTAATGTTAGTTGGATTATTTGTATAATCTATTCTATGATAGAATGATATTGTATGCGACCATAATTTTATTTCATGGTCTCGCTTATGCATATATTAGATTATTTGCATATTTATTCTATAAACCATGCAATTACATTTCATGCTTTTTCTCATATATGTATTTTGAAATTAAACCCAAGTATTGCTTTGCACAATTATTAATTAAGGAGAAGAACTGGCTTAGAAATGAAGTTTGAAAAGCCAAGGAACTTAATAATTCCAAGGCAACGTTGTTGATAAGCCTCCTCATGAAATAATAAATGTTTTTCTAAAAACAAAGAGATAATGCTTTGTATGTGGAAATCCTTGGGCACTATATTAGTGAATGCAGATATAAAGCTAAGAGAGTCAAAATTCTCCTAGGGCGATCTTGACTAAGGGAGATGATTATGTTGTTGTTGTGGTCTCCGAAGTAAACATAGTCTTCACTAGAAACAAAGATTATGAACTGACTGGGTGTTTGCTGCTGTACTTGCTGTTGAGTTTGTTGGTGAAACATGCTGCATACATTGCTGTCTTGATCCTAGATTTTTCCAACAAGGTCATAGCGTTGCAGTGTGTTTTCCGAGGTTTGATCATGATTTCGTGCCTCGTATCCCAACAAGTTAGTCATAAACACAAGCTTATATGGCAAAACCAGAGAATGCATGTGATCCTGCGTGGTATCTTGATAGCGGTGCAACAAGTCATAATGCCAATGATTTGCCAAATGTCAGCATCAAAAATCAATATTTTGGGCCGGAAATGGTTACCGTAATGGACAAGGTTTGTCAAAATCACATGTTAGTCGTTCTATTGTTCCTATTTCTGATACATTTAATATTCAGGGTGTTGCATCTAAAGCAAATCTTACGTTTTCCAAATATTACTGAAAAACGTACTACAGATAATAACAACATATTCTTTAAATTTCACAGACTTTTGTTGTATGAAGGACAAGCAGAAGCGGACAATACTGTTTCACGAGGATGTTAAAAATGGACTCTATCAACTGTCTTGTTCCATTACCATAAGTGACTCTGTTCCATCTCCAGTTTTACTGATACTGATTGCACTTGCAACATTGATGATAGGCGATCTGTTGGTGGCTATTGTGTTTATTTTGATGGAAATTTATAAAGTTGTGTGGCTTGTTCCAGTATAGAATCAGAGTATCGTGCTTTGGCTAGGTTATTTCTAAATTTCTTTGATTAGTTCATTGTCAAATGAGTTGGGTGTTACTTGTACCAGTGTTCCTATTATTTGGTGTGATAATGAAGGGGCAGCTTCTCTTGCTGCTGGTCCTGTTTTTCATGCTCGAGCTAGGCATACTAAGGTAAATGTCCATTTTGTTAGGGATAAAGTTGCAGACAAGGCCATTGACATTCGGTAAGTTCCAAGACTTGAGCAGGTTGATGTATTCACAATATCACTTTTAGCTCCCAGGTTACAATATGTTAAGGACAAGTTTGCAGTATGGTTGTATTCTATCCTGCTGCTCTGATTGATTATCAGAGAGTTTCTTTTTTTTTTTTTCTTCAGTTAATATTTATATAAAAAAAATAATTATTAATAATTAATAATATATTTTCTTAGAGCATGAATTCAGGCACGCTAAAGGGCCATTTTTTTCAACGTTTTCAGTTTCCCGCCAGATGTCGAGCAATAATTCGTCCAACTATACTACCTGAACTTTCGTTCCAGTTTCGACTGCCCCCAGAAAACTCACGTTCACATCTGTTTCGCTCAAAAACGCTGACTTCAACTCAAAATTACATCATAAACTCAGTCAATTAAGGCATTCTTCATTCGGATCGTCATGGAGGATCACGGTGGATCGTACGCCTTAGGTCCTCGGTTAGGTCAGCTTCTGTTTTTTAATATTTGGTCAGATTTATTTATTTTCCGGTAATTTCGATTTGATAACTCTTTTTGATTAGGGTTAACTTTTGAGTTGATAATTTGCAAGATCACTTTGAAGAACAATACGAATTACTGAATAACCATCTGAGAGGAATTTGCATAGTTGGATTGTCCTAAATCGTAATCTAGACTTAGAATTTAGCTGTGTCTATTCCCAAATCTGTTTTCTGTTGCTTCAAAAGTTGTTTTTTCTTTTTACGAAGGATACAAGCAGAAGATGACAGGGAAGAGTTCTGATTTTTACCTATTGACTATTTGATTATTCACTGACGATGCAAATGTTTGAAGTCTATTAAAATATCAAGAGGTGATGCCCATTTCAGTACATTTCGGCAGTGTTCCAAAGAATGCACTCATACTAAAGCTTAATTCTTTGATACTTTTTCAAACATAGCATGTAAATCTTTGATTACTTTTCAAACGTACATTAGAAATTTTCCTATGGATTTCTAATCAGGGAGATTACTTGCAAAGTAGACTAACAAAATGCACTCATACTAAAGCTTAATTCTTGGGATTACAGAAAAACATGAACGGAGACTGACAAAATGTTGTTCTCTTATTATCTTTCGAAAATGAATGGAGGGTTTTGATTATTTTTTCAACTTAAAACTGAAGTTTTCTCATGTGCTTTGAAATTTCATTCATTTTGTAATATATTAAAAGAAGAAAACCAAATACGCTTTTGATAGAATTTCCCTTTTTCCTCTGTTTTTATCTCTCTCTATCTCTACTGGACATGCTTGTCAATATAGAAATATGGAGAGATTCCTCCAGTTCTAATGTAATGGGTCTCTTAGAGATATGTATGCATTTTTCTTAGCATGCTTTTTCGGACTACTAGCTTCCATTAAATGTCAACTATTACCATACTTAGGTTCCACCCTATGCTGCGGTCTGGGGAGAGAGCTGCTCTGCGAAGCTGCTCATTCATTAACTGATAGTTTGATATTTGATATGCAGATATGCAACAACTGCAAGGGGAAGCACAGCATAGATGGCTGCGGCCTGCTGAAATTTGCGAAATTCTTAGTAATTATCAGAAGTTTCATATTGCATCAGAGCCTCCAGATAAGCCACCAAGAATGTTTTTCAAAATTATACCAGAACAAGAGATTTGTTTCATATTATTTTTGTAATGGTACTTGCATAGTAAAAGAGGTGACCTTCATATTTAGATGTAGTGAACTGCATCTGGAGGCTGAATCCATCATTTGATTTTGAGTAATGGATCATAGTATTGCACTATATTAAACATTTAATTTCTTAAATACTAGCTTCACTAGTCACTGCCAAGAAGTGAACCTGTACTTTGTAGTACGAAGCGCAAATTTCATTCATAATTGTGTGTCCTTGAGTTTCTGGATAAGCTGTCTAAGCTTTTGTTGTCTGTGGATATCCATGTGCAAATTTGGCCACAAATATGTGGCATGTTTGCCTGCTTCTAAAAATATTTAAGAAAACCAAATAAATTCTCAGCATTTATTTCGTTTTCTCAAATAGAAACTTGTTTGCCTAATTATTTCTTTCCTGAATGACCTCTACTTTTGAAGAAAATTATATGTTGTTTCCTAGTATTTTCAGTCCTTGTTTTGAATGATCTCATAAAAATTGATTTTCACACCCTTTTTGGTAGAAAAGGTTAAATGAGTTATAAGAAACTGTAATGTTAGCATTCAAAAACACTCTCGTAATAGTTCCAGCTATCCAAACACATGTTGAGTTTGAAAATAACTAAAAATACTGTACGTTATCATTCTTGAGAATATATAAGGAAATCAGAATTGTGGTGCAGTTGTCTCTCTCTCTGTCTATGGTTTTTTTTTTTGCTCTCTCACTTAATAGATATAATGGTTCATGGAACGATTCTGATCCTATCTCACTGGTTTTTTCTGATTATAAATTCGATCCCTTCTTGGTATTCTGATAGCTTGTTCCCTTTTTCTTGTCAGCTGGGATCATATCTGACATATTAACTAGTTTCTACTTTTTCCACCTCTTCTGCCAAGCTGTATAAAAAATAATAGGAGTTCAATTTCCACTGTCAGTGACTGCTGGAAATCTGGTTTCTTCTTATTCTCATTATTGTAAACTTCCTATTTACAGTGTGATCTAGATTCATCTTATGCTCCCTCTTATGTTGGATCTTCTTTCTCCCTCCCCCCTCCCCTATGTGTTACTTTTGTCTATTAAACGTATTGCTCATAATGCCATTTATTTAGTCCAGGTTTTAACTTATTCCATTGTTCTCTATCTAGTGATTATGCAATGCCTTTTACGTTAGTCATTTTGTTTATAGTTATTTATGTTCTTAGCAAAACAAGCTTGGCAAAGAAAATAAATGTGGCATCATAATTTGTAACTTTTTTAGCAAAAAAAGTTTTTTCCTTAAACAGTTTTATGTTGGCTCCTTGTATTATTGATACCTAGAATGTTGATTTGCTCTGGATGTATTAGGATTACTCATTCTGCATTTAGCACATTCAACTTGTTATTCTGTACATTAATCTCTCAAACTGAAAATTCAAACATGTTATGGTATTTGAGAACTAGTAGTGATGGGAATTTTCGTTGTGATTGCTGGTAAAATCATTCTCTTTTCTTTCTCCACCCTCCTGAATTTTCATTGTGCAATGAATTATCTCCTTTTAGATTCATCCTTCTATTTTGATGAATCATTCCTTAGTTCTTTATAGTAATCGTGTGTCTATTCATAATAGAAACAGGTTCATATTAAATCTTCTTTGCCATTTTATTCGGGAATTATTAATTCGTAAGCGTGGAGTCTTGATTTTATGTTTGATTTTTGTGATTTTCGTATTCCTTGTCTACTTTTATGTTCAGTTTTCAAATTTCTAATATTTTGTGCTATGACATTGAGAAATACAAATTCAAATTTTTTAAAATACAAGTTCATGTAATTGACATACATTCTACCATGTCAGGTGGTTCACTCTTTCTTTTTGATCGAAAGGTTTTAAGATACTTTAGGAAAGATGGGCATAATTGGAGGAAGAAAAAAGATGGAAAGACTGTGAGGGAAGCTCATGAAAAACTAAAGGTAAGATTGCAGTTAGCTTGCATCTGGTTTGTGTAGGTGATTAAGGCTCTTGACCAGTTTCACACATTCTGCTTCTATGTTTTATCTTAGTAACTTATATTCCTGACTGTAATGTTGTTTGAGTTACCATTTTTTGTTAGTCAAATTTAATTCAAATAAATGTACTGAGATTTTGAGAGAGAAATTATTCAAGCAATTTTAGGTTGGAAGTGTTGATGTGTTACACTGCTATTATGCCCATGGAGAAGAGAATGAAAATTTCCAAAGGCGCTGCTATTGGATGCTTGAACAGTAAGTGTGAACTTATGATCATCATCATCTTTCTTTTGAGTTTATGAATTTTTTGCTACTGATGTCCAGGAAATTGTCAAGACCATCAAAGTTGCAAACAAGTGTAGCTAGGGTTGACATGACTTTACTATTTCTTCAAGTTTTGTATTTCCTTAGTGTGCTTGGGTGTCTTTTCTTTCTAGAGAAATAGAAACCTAGCTGGTATCAGTAGCTCTGCAAATCTTAAAGCTGAACTGAACTAAAAATTCATTAAAAATGGACAAAACTGAACCAAAGCTCTTTGTTCTGAAATCTGAGTTCTTGGCTTGTGGTGGAGTATGTAAGGTTCAGGTTTTAAAGTAGCCAAATCCATCAATTTTAATTCTAGTGTTGATACATCTATGGAAACTTTCTGCTTCACTGTTAAAAGTCATTATTATATTCATTATTATCATATCGGGTATTTTCAGAAACCTTGCCTAAGTTTTGAGAATGTATCAGTTTGAGAGAAAGTTTGGGAAAATGATCAGAATTCTACCCTAGACTCTTTGTTGACTAATATTAGCCTTTAAAAGGAAGTAAATACTTTTGAATTTTAACTTTGGTAGAAAAAAATAAACTTAAGCTAAATTATAATTATGTCCTCAAAGTTATTTTCATTTATATTATTTCTAAATATTTTAAACTCCATCTAATTTTAATTAACCTAAATAAGTTCTTATAATTATTTTTTTTTTTTAATAGTATCGTAAATATCTTACTACATATTTTATGACAATTTAATTTTATTCTCCTATTTTTTATTTGTTTCATCTTAAACTCAATTTTTTTTTAATCCCGTTCTCTATTATTATATTAAAACTATAATGACAAATTCATTGTTTACATCTCATATCTTACTTTATATTAAAATTAATATGACCAAATAACGTATCTTAAAATATGAATTTTATTAATTTATAAAAATTAGTTCATTGTATAATTATCTATATTTTTATTTTTATCGTTTCAATTTTATAGTTTTTATTATTAAAAATATATTTCTGATACACTCTCGCTTTGTCCTTCTTAATAAATCTATTAATAAAATGCATATTGTCATTTTTTTTGTTTTTATTTCTTTAAATTTATTTTTTAAATACAGCAAAATAATTTGAAGACATTATTTGAGCACTAGTTTATCAATCTCTTAATCTCTCTTTTATTTTAATATATTTTAGAATATAAATCTTTTAGTAGTGATTTTATTTTATTTTTGTATGTTAGAGGTAAAATGTAAAATCTCCTAAATTATATTTTGATTAAAAAAATATTCTGCCCAAGAAAATATTTTTATTTTAGTATTATTATTATAATGATTTAATTGAGCTAAAAGTGTATTTAAGTCATTAGAAGTAATGGTGTTAGTCGATAGAAGTTCATAGGGGTTTTCAAAGATTCTCTCAAATTAATAGTTTTCAAATCAAGGGGATGTATATGAAAATATTACTCAACTTAGAAATCATTTAATAATAAAAACTATTATTAATTTACAAAAATACCCTTGATGATAAAGGTCAACTAATGGTCTTCAATAACAGCAGGGGAGATTTCTGATCCTTTCTCCTAACTTTCTCTCAATCTGATACATTCTCAAACATCAGGGGAGGTTTCTGAAAACATCCCTTATCATATCATCATCATCAGTAGCATATTTAACAAATCTATTAATATAAGTGCAGGTTGATGGTTGGTTTGGGTTAAAAATTTATAAATCGGAACCCAATATAATGGGATTTTGTGTCACTAAAACTATGATTGATCTGATCATTACAGAAAGCTAACTCCAACCAAACCGAACGGTTGATGTGGTTAACAGTTTAATCAGTATGTATGGGCATTGCCACTGTTTCCATAAGGTTGAATGTAGACATTCATTTAACTTTAATTCATTCTTGAATGAAATTTTGATGTTTCGTTGGGGAGATTTAAACTCCTTTTCCATCATGTATGGGGCTTACTAGGTTGTCAAATTTTGCAGGGATCTGATGCACATCGTTTTTGTCCATTACCTAGAAGTTAAGGTATTCCCTGTTGCCTTCATTGTGCTTATCAGCTATTAGTTCCCTTTTTCAGAATTGTTATGCTTAATGTTGCAAGGCTTCCTTAAAGAAAGGATGAGAAGGAAACTCATCAGTCTGTCCTATCATGATTTTGGCTAAAAATTATTTAGTAATCTCGGTTAAAAATGTACTCATCACTCAACTTGAATATTTTGGCCTTCTTTTTGGATATAATCTAGTCTTAGAACTTCAAGGTTCTACTTACTATCTCGTGGGGAAAAAATTGAAAGTAAATTTTTAAGAACATTCAGTGAAATAATTTTAACTGGTACAAAGATTTTATGAAACGACAACAAATCATAATTTTGTTTGCAGAAAAAAGTACTCATCATTCTTTCTGTCTTGGGACAGTTCTAGCTTTAGCTCCTTTGCCATCTTATATTTCTTTAATACATCGTCATCTATTTAGAGAAGGGCATTCATAGTCTGTTTTCCCTTCCTATCTCTATAAATAAGTACAGATTTCAAATGATTGAAGGGCAATAATTGGAAGTTAGTACTATCATTGCTGACAGGTGTTAATATGAACATATTACTTTAAGAGATTGTTCTTGATATGTACATGATATGCTGTAGTGTTTAATGTGAAGGAACTTTCTTTAATCATCACTCTTGAGAGTGATGATAGCTGGTTGTCCTTTTTACCGTGTTCAGTAAGCTCTCCTGACAGTTTTTCATTTCTACTCTTGGATGTCATTTCATTGAAAAGAGTACTACTATGCTTAAAAAAATGACTGTCCCTAATTTTTCATCCCAACTGATGTGGCATGTATTGATAGGATGGTAAATTTTTGCAACTTTTAAAACTCTTACCCATCTTACCATTCGATCAATGGATGCCACATTACTTGAGAGAAAAACTTAGGATAATTAATTGGAAGGTATATTGTTACATTGCATTATAATATATGTGGCAAGAGGGAGAGAGAAATATTCAACCATTTTTCTATTATAATTAGGATTCAGTAAGACCATAGAATTTATTGTCTTGAATTAACAATAATCTGAAATCAACTGAAGGCCTTATTAGACCTCCTTATAACTCATTATAGACCTAAATGACGCATAATGAACTGAGTATAAGCTATTCAATTACTGAAATGCTTCTGAAGCTGTTATCTATCAAAACTTTTAACTATAAGATCAATGACTGGTTTACCTCTGAAGAACGCTTCTGTAAACTGGAAGGTTATTAAGTCATTGTGTGGGCCATAGGCCTAGATCTATTTTTCCTGAGAAGAAATTTCTTCCTAAACCAGCCATTGATGTAGCATCAGCATTGTATCAGAAGAAATTATCCATAGCAGTCTCTTGAGTTGCTACTATTTACTGTATAGATAACTTCCCACATTCCACAAAAGTCAATGTTTTAATTTGACCTCAAAGATGTTATCATGCTTCTGTTACACAGAGATAGGAAACAAATAATATCTTTGGAACATATTGTTTAGGGGCTTGGGGTGTTGTTGTTTATAATCTTCAAGAATAGTATAATATTTATAAAATGAAAATACTTTGATTACCTGTATTATCTTTCCTACCAGGGTAGTAAAACAAATGTTGGAGGAACTAGGGGTACTAATGAAGTTGTATCAAATCCTGGAAAGCATAGCTCTATTACTTTCAGCTTTCCTGGAAATCATAACAAAGCAGCTACAGGAATTATGGATATGGCAAGCCCAACGAGTACTTTAACATCATCATGTGAAGATGCTGATTCTGGTATCTCTACCTCTGAGTTATGTAATATTGATCATGTTTTGCTCAACCAATGGAATTCTACCCATTGAGTTTCACAGAACTTTATCTTGTGAACTGACAAATGGCAAATATGACTCTGATAAACTTTACTTATTCTCTAAAGTTCTATGTGTTCTCTTGCTACTTACAGGATATGATGCAGAGGATAGTCATCAAGCAAGCTCCGGATCCTACAAGTATTTTGAGTTACCACAGATAGGGAATGCTTCTACTAGTGAAAACATGTATTCTGGTCTCTCACATTATTCTCGTCTGAGTTCCAGTTCAGGTGCCTTTATTTTTTGTGATTCAGTGTTATTTTATTTATTATTTCATTTTTAGTTTATATTTGATTATTAAATTCTTCATCTTGCTTTTAAATAATTACTTTCAAATCTGATACTACATACAGGACTTCCACCGGACAGTCCTGAAGTTCAATCATCAACTCCTGGAGATCATGTTTCGAATGTTGGAGTTAGTCCCAGAGATAGTCGTGATAGTTATTCTACACTTGAGCTTCAGAAGACACTTGGTTTGGGATCTTGGGAAGAGGTCTTGGAACATTGCACCAGGGGATATGATAATGTACCTTCTCATGGTAATATGGAAAGCATCCTTCAAAACGAAAATACAGTTCATGATGAGCTTCTATCAAGTGAGACTGCTGTCAAAGAGGATTCTGGGAGTTCTCTGCCAGTCCAATTAAATTGGCAGGTACCTGTATTATTACAGTTGAAACTTTAACTTTTCGGATTTGAATGGAAATGTTGACTTTTGATATTACCATGCAGTTCTTATTAGGTTATGTCATTAAGAACTGGAGAGCATTTTTAGTTTTACTTTCAAAATTTCTTCTGAAAAACGAAAAACAACTTTTCAACTAAAGGCTTTACTTGGTTATTTGTTTCCTGAAATAGTTTGTGAGGCAATTGTGCTTCATTCCTTTTTCAGGAACAAATATGTATTATTTATAGACATTCTTTTCACAGTAAAATAGCGAACTCTTTCCATTGAGAACCTTTTTAATTTATTGATGTTTTGTACCAGATATCAAAACTAAATCTATTCTAAAACAATGGAAATCTGTTATATAGATTTAGTTTCTTGGTGACAAAAAACAAAATGACACTAGAGAACATACCGGGAAAAACTCAAGGTCTCAATGCCTGTATTCAAGTGTACTGCCATTCTAGGGTTGTATTATTACACTGGTAAAACAACTACTTGAGTAAAGAAGGCAATTCTGTATTAGACAGAACTGAATAATACTTATCATGATGAAGGAGCTCACCTTGGATGAAGATATGCAAAATTTAGTAATTCATTGCATTTAAAAAAAAAAAAACACTAAAACTTTGCAAGGTTCTGAGTGAAGGTATAGAACTCTTTGAGCAAATATAAGATCTGAAGTAAAATATTTTTCACAATTATAAACTGAGTACTATGGCTTTGAAGAATCCAATTTTGTCAACAACGTCTTCCCTGTTTGGATTGCATATTAAACATTTGAGCCGCTGAGAGTTCTCGTGCATTATATCATTTAGTTTTCTTAAATTTTGTTACATTTATGTTCTAAGTTTATTATTATTATCTATTAAATTTCAAGTTCAATTATTATGTTCTAATTTTAATCTTTTGTCTAGATTCCATTAGCAGATAATTCATTGAACTTGTCGAAAAGGACCATGAACCTTTCTACAGATTTGGGGTCGGCTTATCATCCTGGTGCTGGGTTATTTGAACAAACAATTTATGATGAATTTTTTCAAAGTGCTTTGGAGCCATTTTCTACGTCTCTGGATCAGAAAAATGAGCTGCCTGTTCAGAACAATCTTCAGATGGAACCGAGAGATGTGGAATCTCAAGGTCAAATGAAATCAAGCTGTGAGAGTGAAATGCATAAAGAAAGCCATATGAAATATGCCTATTCGGTTA
>JAVXUL010000014.1:274871-288752 GCA_035590515.1 Trichilia minutiflora | reverse complement strand
AATTGCTTTCCTTCAAAAAGCTTTAGACACATTGTTTTGAAACAATAAAGCCCTAGTTTTTTCAAGAAGGTGACCATTCTTCCTTTCTGCTACCTCGTTTTGTTGTGGGGTATTAACACAAGACGACTCATGCACTATTCCTTCTCTTTAGAAATATAGATTAATGTTTTGATTGAAATAGTCTATGGCACTAGCTAACCTAATTCTTTTAATGTTGACTCCAAACTGATTTTTTATCATGGAATAGAAATTTGAGAATACTGTACTAACATTAGATTTTTGTTTAAGCATAAAAATCCATGTAACACGTGTACAATCATCAATAAAAGAAATAAACCATCTTGCCTCAGATATATCAGAAACAGTAGATGGACCCCAAATATCACTATGGATGAGATAGAGAGGAATAATACTTCTTTTATTACTAATTTCAAAAGATACATGTTCGTGTTTAGCAAGTTCTGAGATGTTTTAACGTCTAAACCTTAAACAAAGAGGAAAACAGAATTTTGCTAACCTAAACAATGGATGTCCAAATCGGCAATGATAAAGTAAAATTGTTTCTTTATTGGATAGGACAAACTTTGATATGAAAGAAGAGAAAAATTACCCTTAGTCATGTTCAACTGACTTGGTACTTGAAGATAGTAGAGGCCATCCTTTTCTCTAGCATGTCCAATCATCCTTCTCGAACCCTTGTCCTAAAATATACAACTATTACTTCAAAAATCACATAACAACATAAATCTTGGGCAAGTTTTTGTATAGAGACTAGGTTCGTGGACAATTTAGAAATATGAAGAACATTTTTTAAAGTCATTGATGGACTTATTTTGACATTCCCTAAACTTGCTACAATGGTCAAAGATCCATCAGTTATGGCTATTTCCCTAGGACATGGGCTGTATGTTGAAACAATATTTGATGATTTGGTCATATGGTCGGTTGCTCCTGAGTTTATGACCTAAGAGTTTGTAAGAGTTTTAGCTAATCCAATGGAAGATGGAAACTCACCTGAATATGCCAAAGAACAAGTACCTGATAATCCTTCATTTTTTCCAAGGCTATTGATAAGTGATGTCACCCTCTCGATCTCATCTTGGCTGAAACCGCTCAGTTCCTGCAATGTTCCTTCACTTTGTGAACTTGCAGCAATATAAACCTGGCCATTGTTCAGTTATTGACCTCCTTTTTTTACCCCATTCTCGACTTGGGGGCTTTCCATGAAGCTTCCAACATGTGTTATGGGTGTGGCGAGACTTTTTGCAATAAGTGCACCATAATCTATCCTGATTTTGATCCTTTGACTAACCACTTTTTCCTCCTTCAACTGTAGTTCTTTTCTCAACGTTTGTGGCTGATCAATTGTTACTAATGGCCACTATAGCCGAACTATCAGTTATTTATAGTTCAAGCATCAACCCTCTTCTACTTTCTTCACTTCAGATTATAGCCATAACTTCGTTAAATTCTAGATTAAGTCTAGCCAAAAAATCATGAACCATGTCTTGTTCAATAAAGTCCTTTAGAACTGTTGCATCATAAGAGCATTTTGTTTTTATCATACAATAGTGATCCAATTCTTGCCACAAGGATTTTAGTTGATTTGCATATTCAGTAATCTTCTTATACCCTTATTTTGTAGCCATAATTTTAACCTTGACCTCGTACACTTGAGCAACATCTTTGGCTTTGGAATATGTCTATTGAATTGCATCCCATACGTCTTTTGCAATAGCTAAAAACATACAAGTGTTACTTATTTACTTATTTCTGGAGTCATGAAATTCCATAGTCAAGCCATAATAATGGAGTCTTCCTCATCCCATACTTCAAATTTAAGATCCCCTAGTTTAGGATCTGTTCCCATGAGATGGCTAATCTTCTCTTTTCCCTTTAATATTGTATGAATAAGTTGGGACCACTTAAGATAATTTTTCCCATCTAACTTGTAAGAAGCCTAAATATTCTGCAATCTCCCACTTGTTGGGGTCTGATCACCTCTTTCGATTGAGCTATGGTGGTAGTCTTTCTTGTTTTTGACATTTTGAACAGCAACAATTCAATAATAAAGTCAGGCAGATAGTGCGAGATAAGATATTGGCTTTGGAGACCAACAAAGATCTGGGTAGAGACGAGAAATTGACAGTGAAGGTCAACAAAATCTTCGCGAGATATTTGGCAATGAAGGCCAAAAATCTAAGAAAACCTAAGAAACCTAGAAAGAGCCTGAAACTCTGATGCCATGTCATGAGAAGAGAAAATTCTCATTTATAAAAAAATATTAGTGCATGCAACAATTTATGTGGAAACTATACCATTAACCCTATAATTAAAATTCTTAAATTAGTGGAGATCTCCCATAAGTATGGTATCTGCCTTATTTAAAATAAAAACGGAATAAATTATTAAAATAAAAAATCCTATTTTCTAAAATAACCTCTATAATCCGATAGTATGCTCTTTGCTTGCTGGTTAATCTGGATCTTACAAATCAGAAATTGAAGTTGAAATTGAAACCCTAAAATACTATTTCAAGTAGCTCTATGGTTCTTTTATAGAAAGATAAATTCACTGGGGGAGTGAGCTGGGGAATAGTGTTTTAAGGTTAGGCGAGGTGCACCTTGTTCAGTCATGTTAAGGACATTTTCATAGGTGTGTAGATTCACTGGGATGGAGTGAGCTGGGGAACGGTGTTTTAAGGTTAGGTTAGGTGCATCTTTTCAGTCCATTTGAAGGCCAGGAGAGCCGTGTTAAGGATATTTTTGTAGGTGGGTAACACATTAAAACTTAGAATCAAAGATGTCTTCTTTGATAAGATCTTTCTCTTCTATAATTTCTAGCTCTTCTTGAGCTAGTACTTCAGGGGATCACACAGAAAATAAAACTGTTTCTTTGGTTGAAGATATTGAAAATCATTACCAAATTGTGAAATACCTCAAATACGGACCCCAAAGGTCTATAGTAAAGAATCGTTCTTAAATAAGTACAGTTATGTCATAAAGACGGTAGAGCAGATGCATCCTGTAAGTAGGGATACTATGGAGTTCTTCTTGCTTCCTCAAAAAATAATAGAGGATTTTGAAAATAATTTTGGTTATTTACATATAGGGCTTGTACAGATAGCCATAAAGCCATTAACCAGAGGACTTAATAATTTAGTCCTTATATGTGTACGAGACAAAAGGCATAATAAATTCACTGAGTCTTTATTAGGATGCATGCAGACATCCTTATGTGAAGGTCCAGTATATTTTAATTGTGTGCCAAACTTTACAGTTTGTATCGAAGACTTAAATGTTAGAAATGCTGTGGTTGTTAATACACAAATCCATCTGTCTGTCCTATCATGATTTCGGCTAAAAATTGTTTTCCAAATCTAGGTTAGAAATGTACTCATCACTCAACTTAAATATGTAGGCCTTCCTTTTGGATATAGTCTAGTCTTAGAACTATAAGGTTTTACTATCTGGATGGGGAAAATATTGAAAGTAGATTTTAAGAACATTCAGAAAAATAATTTTAACTGCTACAAAGACTTTGTCAAGTGGTGAGAAAATAAAATCATAATTTTGTTTGCAGAAAAAGGTACTCATCATTCCTTCTGTATAGTTTTAGCTTTAGCTCCTTCGCCATTTTATGTTTCCTAATACATCATCATCTATTTATAGAAGGGTGATCATAGGCTGTTTTCCCTTCTTATTATAAATAAGTACAAATTTCAAATAATTGAGGGGGAATTATCAATAGTACAATCCTTGAAGACATACACTAATATGAACAAATTGTGTTAAGAGATTCATGCTGATGTGCATGAAATGCTGTACTGTTTTTTCTGAAGGAATTTTTTTTAATTGTCACTTTGAGAGTGATGATAGTCGGTCATCCTTTTTGCTGTGGTCAGTAAGTTCTCCTGACAGTTTTTCGTTTCTACTCTTGGATGTCATTTCATTGAAAGAGTACTACTACACTTCAAAAGTAATTATCCCAAATTTTTCATCCCAATGATGTGGCATTTGTTGGTAGGATGGTAAATTTTTGCAACTTTTAAAATTACTTCTTACCCCATCTCACTATTCAATCAATAAGTGGCACATCACTTGAGAGAAAAACTTAGGATAATTACTTGGAAGGTATAGTATTGCTCTGCACTTATAGGTAGCAAGACGGAGAGAGAGAGATTCAACCACTTTTCTAGTATAACTAGAATTCCAAAAGACCATACGATTTGGTACCTTGAGTTAATAATAATCCAAAATCAACTGAAGGCCATATTAGACCTCCTTTAACTCATTATAGACACAATGAACTGAGTACAAGTTATTTAATCACTGGAATGCTTCTGAGGCTATTGTCTATCAAAACTCTTAAATATAAGATCAATAACTGGTTTAACTTTGAAGAATGCTTCTGTAAACTGCAAGGTTATTAAGTCATTGTGAGGGCCATAGGCCTAGGTCTCTGTTTCCTGAGAAGGTATTTCTACCTAAGTCAGCCGTTGATGTAGCATAAGCATTGTATCAGAAGTTATTATCCATGGCAGTCTCTTGATTTGCTACTATTTACGGTATAGATCACTTCCTACATTCCTTAAAAGTCAATCTTTCAATTTGACCTTAACGATGTTATTGTATTTCTGTTACACACAGGAAACAAATAATTTTTCTGGAACATTTTTTTTTGCGGGGTTTGGTTGTAGTGTAAAAAATCTTCAAGGGTAGTATAATATTTATGAAACGAAAATACTTTGATTACCTGTATTATATAAAACGAAAATACTTCAATTATCTGTATTATCTTTCCCACCAGGGTAGTAAAACAAATGTTGGAGGAACTGGGGGGGCTAATGAAGTTGTATCAAACCCTGGAAAGCATAGCACTTTGACATCTAGCTATCCTGGAAATCATACCAAAGCGGCTACAGGAGTTATGGATTCGGCAAGCCCAACAAGCACTTTGACATCATCATGTGAAGATGCTGATTCTGGTATTTTTGCCTCTGATTTATTTCATATTGATCATCTTTTGCTCAACAATGCAATTCTACCCATTGAGTTTTTCAGAATGGCAAGTGGCGAATATGATTTGATAAACTTTCCTATTCTTTAAATTTTTCTGTGTTTCTCTTTCTACTTACAGGATATGATGCGGAGGATGGTAATCAAGCAAGTTCCAGACCCCACGTGTATTATGAGTTACCACAGATAGGGAATGCTTCTACTAGTGAAAACATGGATTCTGGCCTCTCATATTGTTCTCTTCTGAGTCCCAGTTCAGGTGCCTTTATTTTTTATGATTCGGTGTTATTTTATTTACTATTTCTTTTTTAGTTTACATTTGATTTATTAAATTTCTTCATCTTGCTTTCAAATGATGTTGCTTTCAAATCTGATAATTCATGAAGGATTTCCACCGGACAGTCCTGAAGTTCAATCATCAATTCCCGAAGATCATGTTTCACATGTTGGAGTTAGACCTAGAGATAGTTGTGATAGTAATGTTACACTTGAGTCTCAAAGGACGCTTGGTTTGGGATCCTGGGAAGATGTCTTGGAACATTGCACCCGGGGATATGATAATGTACCTACTCATGGTAGTATTGGAAACATCCTTCAAAAAGAAAATACCATTCATGGTGAGCTTCTAGCAAGTGAGACTGCTGTCAAAGAGGAATCTGGGAGTTCAATGCCAGTCCAATTAAATTCGCAGGTACTTGTCTTGGTTACAGTGAAACTTTTCTGTCCTGATTTGAATTGAAATGTTGACTTTTGATATTTGAGACTTGATAATCAATAGCATGCAGTTCTTATCATTTGTAACTCTGGTTATGTCATTAATAACTGGAGAGCATTTTCAGTTTCACTTTCAAAACCTCTGCTGAAAAACGAAAAACGACTTTTCAAGTAAAGACCTTTGCTTGGTTGGCTGTTTCCTGAAATAGTTTGTGAGGCAACTGTTCTTGATTCTGCTTTCAGGTTATTATTTATAGAAATTCTTTTCACAGTGAAATAGTGACTTGAAAGCCTTTTTCATTTATTGATGTTTTGTACCAGCTATCAAGACTAAATTATTCTTAAACAACGAAAATCTGCTATATAGTTTTAGTTTCTCAGTGACAAAGTTAAAAAAAACAAACAAAAAAACTGCAGAACGTACTGGGAAAAACTGAAATCCTGTATTCATGTCTACTGCCATTCTTGGGTTGTATTATTACATTAGTAAACAACTTCTTGAGTCTTACAAGCAAGACAATTCCCTATTAGATAGAAATGGATATTACCTATCATGATGAAGCTTTCCATCTTCAACGAAGATTTGCAAAATTTAGCAATTATTTACATTTTTCAGAAATATAATTAAACTTTGAAAGGCTCACAGTGCACGGATAAAACTCTTATAGGAAATATAAGATCTGAATTAAAATATTTTGCATGAGTATAAATTGAGTACTAAGGCTTTGAAGAATCCAGTTCGATAAATAATGTCTTCCCTGTATGGATTGCATTTTCATTTTCATCAATGTTCTAGCTTTATTATTATTATTATTATTTCAAGTTCAATTATTTTGTTCTAATTTTTAATCTTTTTTCTAGATTCTATTTGCAGATAATTCCTTGAACTTGTCTAAAAGGACCATGGACTTTTCTACGGATTTGGAGCCAGTATATGATCCTGGTGTTGGGTTATTTGAGCCAACAATTTATGATGAATTTTTGCAAAGTGCTTTGGAGCCATTTTCTAAGTCTTTGGATCAGAAAAATGAGCTGCCTATTTGGAGCAACCTTCAGATGGAACTGAGAGATGTGGAATCTCAAGGTCAAATGAAATCAAGCTGTGAGAGTGAAATGCATAAAGAAAGCCATATGAAATGTGCCTTTTCTGTTAAACAAAAATTATTTGATGGGGAAGGCAATTTGGAAAAAGTTGACAGCTTCTCACGGTGGATGAGTAAAGAACTTGAAGAGGTAGATAATTTGCAAATGCAATCCTCTGGTATTCCTTGGAGCACTGTGGAATGTGAAAATGTAGTTGGTGATTCCTCATTGAGCCCCTCTCTCTCCCAGGATCAACTGTTTAGCATAATTGATTTCTCACCAAAATGGGCCTACACAGATTCAGAAATTGAGGTATTTAATGATTTGCTCTTTCTATGACTGAAATTGTTGAGAAAGTGCTGCTATTGTAGTCAATTGGTTACTGTGTTTATTCTTTTTTAATTATTAAAACCCATATCAAAAAGATGATCCGGCTGTGTTCAGTATGGATTACTAATTTATTTCTTTAACTCCATAAATTTTCAATTGTACATTTTATGTTTAAGTTGCATTATGTCACAATTATTTTCATGAAGGTAGGATTTGTCATTTGCTAGAATATTCTTTTAACATCAATTGTAAATTACCTTTTTTTCCTTCCTCTTTAAAAGCATTGTTCCTTTTATGTTTATTTTATATCATTAGGTTTGACTTTGGCTTTACATTACTACTAGTTGCGAATGATTCTTGAATTCTGAAATTGTTGCTATGTCTGCTGATTGCAATGAATAGCAGTTTAAGGTTTAAAAGAAAAATGAAGGTAAAACTGGTTCATATCTTACTTCTGTTTCATTGTCTGTACAACAGGTTGTGGTCACTGGGAAGTTTTTGAAGAGTCACCAAGAGATAGCAAAATGTAAGTGGTCATGTATGTTCGCAGAAATGGAGGTTCCAGCAGAGGTTTTCGCAGATGGGATTCTTTCTTGCAATACTCCACCTCATACGGTTGGGCGAGTCCCATTTTACATAACATGCTCCAACAGGTTAGCTTGCAGTGAAGTTCGTGAATTTGAGTATGTAGCGGGCTCTGTTAAAGATATAGATATTTCAGACATCTATGGTAGCAGTACAAGTGAATTGCTTCTTCATTTGCGATTTGAGAGGCTCCTATCCTTGAGATCTTCAGGTCGAAATTATCTCTGTGAAGGTTTATGCGAGAAGCGAAATTTAATCAGCAAAATTATTCAATTAAAAGAGGAAGAGGAAAGCTATCAGATGGTAGAGGCAACCTCTGAGAAAAATTTATCTCAACTTGTTGAAAAGGAGCTTATCCTTCAGAAGATGATGAAAGAGAAGTTGTACTCATGGCTCCTTCGTAAAGTGACTGAAGATGGTAAAGGGCCTAGCATTTTAGATGATGAAGGGCAAGGGGTGCTGCACTTAGCTGCTTCTCTTGGCTATGATTGGGCCTTAAAACCCACTGTAACTGCCGGAGTCAGTATTAATTTCCGTGATGTCAATGGATGGACTGCCCTTCATTGGGCTGCATTCTGTGGCAGGTAAGGAATTCTAAGTTTGATTTTTTTAAATTCTGCTAAACATTAGGCTGTTGAAAGATTTAGCTACTTGGTGTAGACCAATAAACCTTCCTATTTCTGGCTCCCATGGCTTCAATTATGAAATTGTCAAAGTCCTTGCTTATTTCAGTATGTTATGAGACAAGGGGTCATTTAATTACGGCTTGTCGTGTATGCTGGAGGTCAATGAGATAGATCTCTCTCCCAAACTGCTCCCTCCCTGTCTATGTTCCCTTCCAAAGACATTAACACATATGAACATAAAAACACACATTTATACCAAAATTGCCTCACCTGATAATGTATCTTAGGCCCTAACTTCCCCTTTGAAGCTGCATGCTACCTTCATCGCACATATTAGGTAGTGTTTGCACATAATCATTACCCAGTCTAGAAGCATCTTAAGCTTTAACTGCATTAAATGATTGGATTTTTTTGTATAATTACAATTTGAATCATGTGCTAATAACCAGCATCATGTTCAACAAAGCTTATGATTTGATTGTTATTAGTGATTGGTTGATTTTGTTTTAATTCTTCTAACTTTTAGAGAGAAGACAGTTGCAGTCCTTGTGTCCCTGGGTGCAGCTCCTGGAGCATTAACGGATCCATCTCCAGAATTTCGATCGTGTAGAACTCCGGCAGACTTGGCTTCTAGTAATGGACACAAGGGAATCTCTGGTTTCCTTGCTGAGTCTTCCTTAACCAGCCTTCTGTCATTGCTTAAAATGAATGATTCTGCAGAGGATGGTGCCTTAGAAGATTCCATAGCAAGAGCTGTACAAACAGTTTCGGAGAGGACCTCTGTTCCTGTGAATGATACTGATGTCTCAGATGTACTATCTCTGAAAGATTCACTAACTGCCATCTGTAATGCTACACAGGCTGCTGACCGTATACATCAAATCTTCAGGATGCAATCTTTCCAGAGGAAGCAGTTAAGTGATTCTGGTGACGATGAAATCGCAGTGTCTTATGAGCGTGCTCTCTCACTTTTAGCAGCTAAGACACACAGGCATGAACAAGGTGATGGGTTAGCCCACTCTGCTGCAATACAGATCCAGAAGAAGTTCCGTGGTTGGAAGAAGAGGAGAGAATTCCTGTTAATTCGGCAAAGAATTGTTAAAATCCAGGTTTATTGACAATTTCAATTATTTAGTTCAAGCATCTCTTTCCATTACATTAATCAATTGCCTGATTTTGCTCCCTTAGACCTCCCATGGCAATTTATTTCCCTTTACCAATTTATCATCCAGAGCAAGTACGATTTAGGATATTGTTTGGTTTCCTTCAGATCTATATAGTTATGGAATCAGCTTTTGGCTATTTTTGGTGTAAGAACATAATTTAGGCCTGGAGTCATGTCGTTTTGGGGCGTTTTGTTTTGTTCTTCTTGGTCCTTGAGAAATAACTTTTTTGAGTTTGGTGATTTGAATTAGTCATTTACATTCTATGTTTGTCCCCCAATGAACAGAAACAGATACTTAAAAGTTCTTTGTTTTCTGGAAATTTTTCTTTAGCGGTTCTCTTAGTTTCTTCAGTTTTTATGACTGCTATTTTCCATTAAAGTTGTTCTATAGTTATTAATAATGAATGCAAATACTGATTTTAATATTTGGTGAGCAGGCACATGTTAGAGGGCACCAAGCAAGGAAAAAATATAGACCAATCATCTGGTCAGTAGGAATCTTGGAAAAGGTCATTTTGCGCTGGAGACGTAAAGGCAGTGGTTTGCGTGGATTCCGACGAGATGCGCTCAATAAGAATCCTTACCAACAAAATATACCATTGAATGAAGATGATTATGATTTTCTCAAGGAGGGAAGGAAACAAACTGAAGAAAGGCTGCAGAAAGCCCTTGGTAGGGTAAAGTCCATGGTTCAGTATCCTGAGGCACGAGCTCAGTATCGTAGGTTGCTGAATGTTGTTGAAGGTTCCCGTGAAACCAAGGTATGTGATCTATTTATTTTTTCAACTTTTTTGTCATAGAAACTAAATAATAATTGTTGGTTTCCCCAGTCATTATTGTCATGTTGCAACTGTTCCTGAGGTTGCTCTTCATGTAAATGTTAACTGATGTGCTCTGTGTTAGAGATTTTTTTAGGTTATATAACGAGTCTTCTGTCTTAATCTTTGTAACCTACTGGTAGGAACATCAAAAGCTGTTGGTGCCAAATCAGAATTCTTTTGGACCGACTTGGTTTAGCTTCAAAATGTTGACAATTTTGAGGTTATGTATTTCCTAAGTTCTCTCCTAGGCTTGGGTAACCCTATTAATATGGTTCCTCGCCATCTTCACGTTTAACATAAGACAAGTACGGGAACTTTATTAAAAAGTGATACTGTTTCTCTATTCTAGTCAAACCCAGCTTGTATTACTTCCTAGTTCTTCAATTTGTTTTAATAATCTTATGACACTTTCGTGTTCATGAAATGTCCTTATGTCTTAATTTTTGGCAGGGTTCTGAATCCTCTGATATGGTTATAAACGGCTTGGATGAAATAACTGCTGATGTTGACATCGATCTGGTTGATATTGACTCACTTTTGGACGATGACACCTTCATGTCTACAGCATTTGAATGAAGCGTAAGCCTGTGATTGTTTTCAACGATTTGCCAGCATTACCTGCACAGTGGATGGCCATTTTCATCTCATTGTAGCTTTTGTGCATGTTCTAACGTCATTGTCTGTAAAGAGAATCTAACCAATTTAATGTTATGTAGCCTGTAATTTAAGTACTATAGTTGGAGAGTGACTGCAGAGTTGCTGTTCAGGTATTATACTTTTTAACATTATTATTGTTTCTTGTTCTATAGGACGAGGATAGTTAATTTTTTATCAGAAGGATTTACAGACAACAGTTACAGTAACTATTGTGACATGTTATTTGTGAAACTTGGAAGTTTGCATGTTTGCTTTTGTGTTAAGTGGAAATATAGTAAAGGGGTTTTATATTTAAGTAATGCTTGTAATTGGATTTTTTTTACTGGATTTCGGAAGTATCATAATTGGTGGGTTTGTTAAAATATACTTCGATTTTGCAGACACCTAGACCCTCAAGTTTAGTCTAATAACCAATCAGATCACATGAAATTGAAAAAAAAAAAACAACTCAATTAGCCACCTCGCTGGTTTCAGTTTTTTTTTTTTTTTAAATTTTTTCAAGGCACGTTTATCGAAATAAATTACTTTAAAATCTGAATATAATTTTAAATTATTGTAAACTCTCAAGATAATTATGGTCCACCTCATATGTAATGGTAAATATTAAATAATTCATAATATATTAATAAATCATTAGAAGAATTAAGAGACATAGCGGCTGAGTCTTTGACAAAAATCTAATAACGAAGAAAGGGAATAAAAAATTTTATTTTCTTATCAATTTATGGTTTTTCAGTTGTTGGATCTATAACGAATGAATTCAGGATATGAGAGACTTAAGCATGTTGGGAAAATGAAAATAACGTTAAAAATACTAATATAATCTATAACGATGTATTAGAAATATAAAGTTTTTTTTGCTTGATATTCACTTTAGGATACAATGAGATCTGGACTTGTGGAAAAAAGAAATTAAACATGGTGAGATCTTCAAACTATGGAAAACCATAGCTGAAGCCTGAAGCTAATTTGCAGCTGCATCTTACAATTGATCCCAACATTGCTTAGACAAGAGAGAATGGACTGCGTTGAGTTGGGTGATTCTGGTTTGGAGGAAGCTTTCGAAGGATAAATAGCAATAAAGCAGATGGTACAATTTCTACAAACCGTTCAAGAAAACAATTAACAGACAAAAAAAGGAAGATTACCTTAAAGGGGAAGCATAACTAAAGCTAAAACTATTTGTTCAAAACAAAAGCTTAGGCTCTTAGATTAAAACTAAAGTATTTAAGGTTTGGTGTCAACATAATTATTTAGTTATATGGTCAATGCAAAGTATATTTTATCTGCTTCAAGAACTTGGGTACAAATCCATTATAATAACACTTCCAAATTAAATATATTCTTAATGATAATGAGTGCAGCGATCATGCTCACAAGAGCATATTCCGCAAGCAGATCATGAGAAATGCATAAAAGCATCATATGAAAGTGTAGAGATGCATTCAAATTTTGTGATGTACTTTGTTCACCAATACAATAAAAGAAAATTAATGGCAACTGTTGATCTCAGCTGTAACACAACTTAAACAAGTTCTTAAGCACAAACCTCATATAGCTTTTTCAGGCGGCCCCTTGATTCAATTGGGAAATGTCTCAGCATGACAAATAACCTGAAACAGATCAACAATTTTAGTTCTTTGTGCAATTAATAGCATGAAACATGAGAAATAAAACATGAAATGTTTCCACTATTGACTTTGCCACCTGACAAGGTTAAGTTTCATTCCCCCTCACGTGCCAGCTTGATTTTATTTAATGGGCTTTGTCACATGAACCCAAATAATTGTTTTTAATTTTTGGCATCATAGGGATTTGAACACACGACTGGAGATCGTGCGTACTCTGACATCATATTTGAATTTGTCACTTGATAAAAAAACTTAAACTTGAATAGAAGAGCCCGGGCAATTGTTTTTATATTTGTGACTTAACACCCACATATGACTTTGCTTCTTAGAAAATAGTCAAGTCTTTCAGCCTTATGCGGTAATGGTAAAATCCATAACAACTTCAAAAATTTCTGTTCAAATCAAATGTTCCAGTTAAAAAAGAACTAAACAGGCAACATATACCTGAAAGAAATAGTTAGCAACTTCCACTGCAACAGGGCTTTGGCTTAATCTCATGTAAATCAAGATGCACACCAATTTATCATAATACAACGAACAAGCAAGAAACAAAATCACAATGTAATTTGCATAACCAACTATGGAAATTTTCTGTTGGGTCAGTGTGAATGATGAGAAATTTGTTTGTTCTTTACCTGTATGAAGTACAGGATCCCATTAACGATATAATATGAAGGCCTACGTTTATCAGTGAGAAAGCTCCTTGCCTAAAACATTAAAAATACAAGTCCATCGATATATAGAACTCCATAACTTATTCGAGAATATGTAGCTAAATTATCTACACTCCAGAGCAGCACAAGTAATGTATACGTTGAAAAGAATAGAAGAGTAGGAAGATCCAGAAGCACATGTCAAAAAAACTGACTTTAAGGAATGAGGAATGAACAAAAACTGTTATTTAGAATTGTGTTATACGGTGTGGTATATATACACTGCTGTACTCAAATCCTAACTAAGAAAAAATCAAAAAATAATAACTAATTCCCTATAGATTAGGCCCTTTCCTAATTTACAGATTTTCCTAACAAATTATCCCTGAAAATCAGGGATTACATAAAATCTGTCAATTATCTCATATTATTCGATACTCCCCCTCAAGCTGGTGAATGGATATCTTCCATTCCAAGCTTGTTAACAATATCTTGAAACACATTGCTTGGCAACCCCTTTGTAAGAACATCTGCTAGTTGATCTTTCGTTGAGATGAATGGAGTACAGATAAGTCCACTGTCAAGTTTCTCCTTGATG
>JAVXUL010000014.1:246382-261696 GCA_035590515.1 Trichilia minutiflora | reverse complement strand
ATTCCTCTTAATAACCAATGCCATTATCCGTCGTTATTAGAACAAGTGGCACTGGAATAAATGATTTAAGGACATACTTTATTTTGATTTCAAATTTGACTTGTGACAATAATTCAACCAATTACATATGTATTGATGGACGTGACACTTTCGTTGCCTTCGTTTTTTGAAGCATTAGGCTTGTATTTGCCATTTTCATGAAGTCATTTCTCTCAATAAGATAAATTATATCAAAATAAAAAGAAAAAAACCTTATACAAGACCGATGCTTAATACACAACTTTGAAGTTGTTTAGTCTCTACATGACCCACAATCGTGTAATACACATTTATACATTATTAATAATTTTTAAAACTGAAAAATTAATATATTTTACAATTTTATAAATAAATTTATATGAATTATCTAATAAATTAAGAGTTTTTATAATAAATTTAAATTTTGTTTTTTATTTTCTTATTTTAATTTAAAATTGGTCATTTATTAAAATTTTAGCTTATAAAAAAAAATTTAACTTATTTTCATTTTAAAAAAAAGTAACGACCAGTTGGAGAAATAGACCAAATAAGAGGGATCTGCAAAAATTTTTTTCCCCATATTTAAATATAATAAATTAATTCTCTTAAGTAAGATGACTTAAATTATCCATTATAAATATATTATAATCTGTATGTAAATATCGCGATTCAGGCTCTAACAATCACAAATATTAAGATATATTTTTGAATTCGATTTTAATTAATTATTTATAATTTAAATAATATGATAGATAATATTATATTTAATTAATATTTATTTTAAAATTAATCGAATAAAATTTGTTAATAAGAACAAAATTGAACCCTCAGACTTATAAAAAAAATTTTTGGAAAATCCTGATAGAGTATGAATAGGAATGCATTTGGGGCTTATTGATGACTTTTAATGAATAATTTTTCAATAAATAAAGTTGTGAAACAAAATTAAACCATTAAATTAGCTCAACGAAATCCAACGGCTGGGAGTAGCCATGAAAATTATTTGGCGGTGCATAATAGCTGCGCCCATCAAAATTCTACTCTGAAAATGAAGTTTGGCGCACGATAGTACTCACCAGTTAAGCCAAATCTGTGAAACCATACACCCAGAGAAAGAATTGATGATCTAAACCCCTTAAACCCTCCCAAAACCTTCGTGTACCGATATATACACATTGAAATCAAATAATGTCAAGTTCATTAAATATAATGAAGAGCAGTACGAAAGTTTGGGTGGTGATCGGGGTAAGCGTGGTGGGTATGGTGGTTGTAGCCGAGACTCTTCGTCGTAGAAGGAAACTGAAATTGAATGGTAGAATTGATTTCAATGCTTTTGTAGAGAGATTTGAACTCATTCCGTTCCCTCAGCCTCCTCCGCCGGCTTCCAGGCAGCAGCTTGCCGGCCTTACATTTGCCATCAAGGACATGTAAGCCTTCTGAGTTAAACCCTTTTTTTTTTTTGTAATATTTTACATCTTTTTTATAAGTTAAGATGAATATTTCAATTTTAATTGATTGATAATTTTATATGTATGGATCAGATTAAAGTACCCGTCTCTTTTTCGTACGAACATGACATTACTTGTACCAAACTGCTATAAGACATGCATTTCGTGTATATGTTATTATTTACCTTAGGTTTGGAAATGTTAGGTTTGATGTGAAGGGGTATGTGACCGGGTTTGGGAGTCCAGAGTGGAAGAGGACCCATGTGGAAGCAGAGGAAACGGCAGCGGTAGTTACTCTTCTGTTGAAGAATGGGGCTACTTGTATTGGAAAGACTGTTATGGATGAATTGGCTTTCGGGTAATCGCTTAATCTCTCTTCCTGTCACATGTTTAAAGAAATATGATATTAAATTTTGATCAGGGCTGTTCTTATTTTTATATTAGGATAACTGGGGAGAACAAACATTATGGAACCCCTGTTAATCCCCAAATGCCATCTCATATTCCAGGAGGTTCTTCTAGTGGTTCCGCTGTGGCTGTTGCAGCTGAGCTTGTTGATTTTGCTCTTGGTGGGCTCAATTATTAGTTTTTCAGTTTTAGATTCTCCTTTTAATGTTTTCTATTGTTTAAAAAGAAAAATTTAGAAACTCGTTGGTGGATTTAAAATTGTTAAACTTTCATTGTACATTCTCAGAATTCACTCTTACAGGTGCAATTCCTTGCACAATCATATAAGCTTTCTAGTTTTTACCCTCATCTTCAGAGTAAATGGTTTGGTGAAAATTTATTCATTGATACAAATTTCTTGTTATTTAACACTGTCTTCTGATGTATTTCTTATGACTCACAGGTACTGATACTGTAGGATGTGTGAGGATTCCAGCGTCTGTTTGTGGGATACTAGGCTACCGACCATCTCATGGGACTGTTTCTACAGCTGGTGTTCTGCCAAATTCACAAACTTTAGACACCGTTGGTATGATAAAGATGGATAGGTCTTTATGAATGTTGTACAGATAGCTGTTTCCTATAAAAAAAATGTTGTAAAGAATATTTTTTGTTCTTGGTTTATTGGAGTTTTGATCACTGAACATGCAAAAATATAATTTCATAATTGGTTAGAGCCTCATTTCATTTATTATTTATGGTGCAAATGAAAAGCTAAGTGCTAATTTAGGAAGGAATGAGTCCACTGATATGATGTTGTTCCTTAACTAGATTTTTAAGTATTGGGCATTTTCTGCTAGATCGATTCATTTTATTGGAAATATGTACATTTCAATAATATTTGGGTATTTGTTGCCTTTTCATGTCCACTCTGGGAGTTTTGAGGGCCTCATTTTTGTCTTATATAAATTTTTTTTATTCACTTCATTACATTGTGACCTTTCAGGGTTGCTTGCAAGTAGTCCGTCTACTTTACATCATGTTGGGCATGTTTTACTTCAACTAAATGCAGTGGAACCTAGGAGGGCAAGGAACCTTATTTTTGCCGACGATCTCTTTCAGCTTACTAAGGTTCCCAAGCTGAAGACAATCCATGTTATGAGCAAAGCCATTGAAAGTTTATCCAGTTGTAAGTTATGAGGTTTATGAGATTACTTTAATGTAGTTTCTGCATTTCTTTAATGGTATAATCTTAGGGATCATAAGGTTAATTGCAATATCTCTTGGCATCAGTATAAATGCATATTGTTTTGATTGCGCAGACCAGCCTCCAAAACATATGAATTTTGGTCATTATATTGCTTCCAATGTGCCCAGTCTAAAAGAATTTCTTGACCAATCTACGAACCTGAAAAATGGAATATCTCATTTGAGAGCTCTCTCTTCTGTCATGGTTTCTTTACAAAGGTATAATTGAATAATTAGTGTTTCTTTATATTTTACCGATTCACAGTAAATTTCGTTTTTTGAAGGCATCAATTTGCAGTAGTTGATTCCTGTTAAATTTTAATAAAAATGGGAATTTGAATTTCCTTTTCCATTTTTATCTTGATCTGATATTACTACCTTTTTAAGCAATTTAGAAATTCATACAACACTGTAGCTTAATCCACTTTTCATTTAATTGACCCTTATGTTTCTTCTGAAGATTTGTTTGAACTACATGAACGTAGTACAATCATTTGTGCTTGTCACAAGCTAAAATCTTTATGATTACTGAAAGTGTTTTGAGGCTCAATCTTTCTTGAGAAAAAAATTCTTTGGTACCTCTTGTTATACAGAAAAAAGATTCAGCTATGGTGGAAAAGGATGCATTCTTGAAATTTTCGTAATTAACATTTTTGTGCTTCGAAACTTTTTTCTCTTGCTGCTGATTTATATATATGGTAAACTGTAGAAGCCATCTTCTGCAAGTGTTTTGACTTTTATGTTTCTGGCTATAGTTGTGGAAAGAGTATGAAGAACTTTTTATATTTTAACTGAACCTTGTTCTGAGTCTTGCTTGTCTTCTGAGTTCCACTATGGTTCAAACAGTTTAGAGTCTCTGGAAGACTTGATTACAGCCAATTGGTACTACGATGTTTTTTGATGGAATCTATTTAATTTGCTAGTTACCATTTGAAGAATGTCTGGCTTTTGAAACTCCTTTGATAGCTTGTCTTCCAGGTTTGTGAAATCTGCATTTAACATCATAACATAGGTTCAACTTCTAAGATGGAATGTCTGAATGCTAAGTACATATTCGGATTGGTTCCACTTAAGTGTGAATATATTTGCAAAGTTGGCTTTCGACTTTGTCTGTGCCATCTGTACATGTAAAAGAGTACTTGACTTGCTTTGAGCTTAAGTTTTAAACTATAATGACCTTATTTATTTTCGTATTCCCAATCCTTTTTACTGTTGACAATTGCCTGTAATATTCTCAGTTTTATAGTTTCATAGATATTCCCATTTGTTGTAATGGGTACTTAATATTTGACAAATTCTCTCCTTCTTTCAAACATAAAGGGAGAAAGTCTTGAGTGCATTGGGTGTATAGGATCCCACAGCTGATAATGCTCCACATCATCAAATTTGATGACGTGACACATTGTTAATCGTTGGTTGCATGTATGCCCTATGCACCCAAGATTTTCTCCTTAAAATGCCATTGAACTTGGATGGCATCATATTTCTATCTCACTCTTATTCAGGTTTCTGTTTGGCTGATATTTTTAATCTCCATTACTGCTTTTCAGATACGAGTTTAAAACAAATTATGAAGAATGGGTGAAATCAGTGACACCAAGGTTAGGAACTCATTTCTCTGATCGGGTTCTTGAAGCAATTCACACAACACAAGACAACGTGAAAATCTTATATAAAGTCCGGAGTGAAATGCGATTAGCCCTTCAAAGTCTTCTAAAGGTATCCCAAACTTACTTTAACGTGTTTCTCTTAACGTTTCTGATTGTTCTTAAGTTGCAATTTATTGATGGTTGCCAACTTTATCATGGAAATACTTCTGAACTGTAATATTATTTTTCTATATCAAAATAGTTCAATTTGTTTTGAGTATTTATTGTATTTGTCTCCTCAGTCTTCAATCTAAATCTTAATTTTGTTGCCGCATACAGACTGTTGTAGAAGTGAGTCACCTACTTTTACAAATGATATTATTTCATCTATTTCTTGCCATGTCACTGGGAAACCTTGTAATATTCCTTATTATTGGTCAGACTATTTACTCAAAATTAAAGGACATGATTCTTTTCAAGATTTGGATTGGGTAAGTACACAAGTCGGACAAGATTAGCTGCCTCTGGTCAATATTATAACATAGGAATGCTGTTTGTGCCTGTACAATAGTTCTGTGAGGTTTTATTTTAGAAGTTCGTCTAGCAAAGGTTAAGCTATGTTGTTGACCAACATTTTACATTATCATTGTGGTAGAGACTGTTATTTCTAGTGCTTTCTCTTTGGCTGATGTTATTAATTCATTTTAGGCTTCGGCAAACATGTTTTTGCAGCTAAATGGATTTTACTTCATCATTCCTTGTTACCTGGGTTATTAGCGCTACTCAATTCTTGCATTCTCCTAGGAAGTCTTTTGTAAAATGGGTATATCGCATCATCGGTGCAGTTGTGTTATACAATCTTGATTTCTTTTTCCTATATCTTAATCACCAGCTTGATTGGTTGTGTGGGTGTGGGTGGGTGGGGGGTCACGATTCCAGGAGCAGACATGGTACATTTGTTGTACTCTAGATTCTCTCCATGTAATGAAACCAATATCATATGTCCCAACTTCCCTTGACTTTACGGAGTATCCATGCAATCCATAATGCACTGTGGTCCACAATGTATCTTATAATATTGCTGTTTTCTTCTCATCTTGTTCTGATTTATGTTACATCTGAGTTCTAATAATCAATGATGAGCTTTTTATTGTGTCCTTAGTAACATTCTCATAGCTGTGCTAGTTTGCAGTCAATTTATTTTTCTTTGTTGGTTTATAATACTGTCATTTCTACATGTTAATCCCATCAATGGTTATTAATGATTATTAATTTTTCCTCTTCTGAAGCTAGTTTGTATTTCATAATTTTGATCTATTCAAGGGGATGGAGAGCATTAGTTTTTGTGCTTCAGTTTACTTCTAAACATGTATTGTTGATATATTTTACTTTTACTTCAAATGATACCCTACAAAATGATTGATTCACACTCATTGATGCTTGGCTTTTCCTTTTATATATTCTTTAATTAATGTGGCTAAGAGAGCTATGTTTTTTATTTCCAAATTCCCTCTACTTTTTCTTTAATCTTATTTTTCACCATCTCATTATCTTATTTATGATTCCAGGACAATGGAATATTAGTGATTCCCACAGTTGCAGACATTCCATTAAAGCTTAATACAAAGAAAAGGTATTCCACAGAGTTTCATAACAGAGCATATGAACTATCAAGCATTGCAAGCATGTCTGGTTGCTGTCAGGTAACACATTTTCACTGCAGATGCAAATTCTGCATTAAAGCTCAATACAATTGTCTTATTATTTTCTGTCTTCATACTTACTTTATGTCATTCTATTACCAGGTTGCCATTCCGTTGGGAAAGCACGATGGGCATCCCATCTCCATTTCCTTTATTGCCTACCATGGAGCTGATAAATATCTTCTTGATACAATCTTGGATATTTATGATTGCCTTCAAGAGCAAGCCAACTTTGTGTCTAATTCAGTGTCATTGCCAGACACAAATGGTAACATGGATGCTTCTCAACTGTTGAAAGAAAAGGTTGGTACACATCTCTATTATATTGTGAACATTAATTAATTTTCATGTCTAAAATATCCTGGGGGTACACATCCTAATTATTAATTATTTGATACAGTCAAATAGTTTTCATGAATTGATACAGAAAGTAAATTGGTATAACTTGAAATTATTTTGATACAGTCAAGTGGGTTGTCTTGTGTCTGGCGATGGCAACTGTTATGAAAATATTCTGAGACCATTTATTGTCGTGCTGCCTTAATGTTATCCTTTTTCCAAACATAAGTTTATTGGTTATAGAATTGCTTTTTGTTAAATTAAGTTTATGATGCCAACACAGCATGGCTAAGCTTCTGTGCTATGAGCTTAATTGGCCGAAGTTTTCCTTGCTTCCAGTTTTTTAGATGGCTTATTTGTTCTTTGATTTTAAGGTCATTTGAATGTGAAGATCAAAAAGAAGCTATTATCACTGTTTTAAAGTTACTTTGTTTACAGTTCATAGAGTTCTATTCCTTACGAAAGTCCTTTCTGGCATTTACTGGTTGCAGGTGAATTTTTATATAGTTTCCATTAGTGGCACGTACAACAATTTATATCATCATTGATTATGTGCTTGAGATAGGGCCCTGTATGAGTGCTTATCATTTATCTTGCTTTGTTGTACCAAAGCAATTCTTGATAAAATTTCTGGTGATAATTTTATTTGAAGAACTATTTCTTTATAATTCAATTTATCACTAAATCCCTATCATCAAAACAGACTGGTTTACAGATGCAATGGGGTTGCCTTATCTATGACCATTTTGGGCATTGTTATGACTTATCAAGGGAAATTGTGATTTCTTGCTCTGTCACTGATTACTGACAAAAGTATCTTACAGGGAAATGCTGCATTTAAGGGAAAGCAGTGGAATAAGGCTGTGAATTACTACACTGAAGCTATTAAATTGAATGGGACTAGTGCAACTTACTATTGTAACAGAGCAGCAGCTTACTTAGAATTAAACTGGTATGATAATCTTTTGATTTGTTGGCAATTTGTTATAAAAATTCAGCATTGTGTTGTTTACAAAGGGTTGCAATGTTGGAGAATGTGGCTTAGGGAATATTTGGGATTGAGGTGCTCTAAGATGGAGTAATTAGATGTCAAGTATGAGTGTGAGCGTAAGTGGTAAAACATTGGCCCACAAGTAAAGTTGGTGCTTACTAAACACTTTGGCTGTTGTGTGTCAAAGTTAATTAGAAGCAGAGTAGTCCCGGATATAACCTTAAAATAAGACTTTCATATTTAGATTCACAATTTATAGCGAATAAATTTATATTTTGATTGCAATAGAAAAGAGTAAAATAGACAAAAATTAATATACTCCTAATATTCCTCCACAATTTATGCCTGCCTAAATATAAAGTCAACTGAGTACATTAATCAGAGAAAATCATGGATGTAAGTGGGACGTAATTAGATAACCATTATAGATTCAAATTCTAGCATTTATACTGATCTGAAGATATATTAACACTTTACAATATAAGGAAGTTGAAGGTGGCACTCGGAATTCTTTTAGGAAAATATCAGATAACTGTTGTTAGATTTTATGAAAGGAGCAGAAATGAGACCGCTACCTATTTTAGCCTTGATAAAATGCTGTTCCACCTCAATGTGCTTTATTTCATCATGTTGTACAAAGTTGTTTGCAATTCTATTGGCTGCTTTATTATCATGACAGACCTTCATGGGTTGTTGGATTCCATTCTATACTCCTTAAGAAGAATCTTATCCATAATAATTTGAATATCCCTTGAGCAATTTTTTTTTTAAAGTTTGACACACCCAATCCCCACCCTACCCCATACACCCCTCCAGACTCGAATGTGGGGGGTGCCAAAGAAGGTGGCCTGCTTATACTACTGCAAACCACCCAGCTGAGCTCTTGGGGCAATTCCTTGAGCCATTGTTTGAAACCTCAACATTGCAGTCAATCTGGCAACATCTCATTGCTTTTTGTCCTCCAAGCAACCGGGCTTCTTTCCACAAATGTGGCTTGATGTTGATCATCTATCTGTAATAGACTCCCCAATCTGCAGCTGTGTATGCTTGATGATTATTCTTTGAAAACAGTACTTTTGCAGGAGTTGTTCAAATTTCTATAGGATCAAATCTTGTTTCTTTCCATTCTAGATGTGAATCATTTGGTAGATTTGAACCAAGGTGACAAGGAGAAATTTTCTCAAGATCTCAATAAGAGGCTACTCTTGAGAGGCATATGGGGTGTATGTTTGTTATTGAGGAGATGCTTATTCTTACAACTCTTAGTCTAATGCATTTGACATATCCTTTCACTTTTGGAGTTAAGTAATGTAGCACTTCTCTCTCTTCAGAGATGCCAATCTCCTCCCGTGTATAGCTAGGTGCTAAAGAAGACAATAAGTTGGGAACAAGTTTGTGGAACAATTTAGTAATGCAGTGATTTACTAACAAATTAAAAGTTCCTTCAAATATTATGCACATGAAAATCAGATGAGAGGGTTAGAGAAGAAACGATGGCTGAACCTTTGCTACTGATGAAGGTTGAAGAACGATTAACAACATTAACTTCTTCCTCCCCTGAACCAGGATTATAAGTTTAGAAAAGATGTGACTCATTTATCATATGGGTTGTAGCTTCTGAATCAATGATTCAGTGGTATGAAGAAGAGTTTTTGGATGTATTTAGGACAGTATAGATATTACCTTAATATGCAAAAGCACAAGAACTAGATGAAGAAACCTTAGAAATTCCTAACATGTTATATAAGAGTTCTAGTTGTTTGTTGGTAAAGTAAGGTTTTTCTGAGGTCAGAGCACTGTTTGCTGCTTCAGCTCTTTGATATGCTTTGTTGCTTCTATATTACTGTCATGCTTTGATAAAAGGTTTCACTGACTGAGACCGCTCTGAGAAACTGTGATCAATCAATTTGGAGGAGGTAATCTAGAGATTTTGGCTGTAGTTTTAGAAGGAATGAGATTTGTGGCTGGAAAAGATGAAGATTTTGCTTCTGTGGCCTCTAATGTCTTAAGGAAGAAGTCGTTACATTGGTTTGGATAAACCAAAATTTGGAAAATATACAAAAAAAAAAACAAAAAAAACTTAGGACAAGTTGAGGAAACGAGTTTAGGTCAAAAGGAAATCAAACAGAGGTTTCCCTGCTATGGTACCATGTTGTGAATTGTAGTTCAGAATTAGACTTTCCCATTCAGACTTATACCCTTGAGTATAATAGGAAAGGTATACAATCAATCAAAAGTTACCTTCTCGTAAGATTCCTTCACAATTGAAGCTTTCTTACACAGGCAGTCAACAATTTAAGGTTTCCTAAACTTGCAGTAAAACCTATATTCTTAAGGGTCCTCCTCAATTTAAGCTTTTCTATGTACATTGATTATACAATCATGGAAATAATTAGACATAATTAGCTAATGAGCTTAGAAATAAGCAAAAATTCTAACATGTTATACCAATTTATTTTTCTATTTGCAGGTTCCAACAAGCTGAAGAAGACTGCAGTAAGGCAATATCACTTGATAAGAAGGTGTGAAGACACTCCTCTTACTTTGATTGTCTTTTTATAAATATGGATATGTCATATTTGCATTAATTCTCTATTATATTTCTGGGTGTTTGTGGTGTAAGTTCCTGTTATGTTCAATGGACAATAATTTTGTTATATTCTTGCAGAATGTGAAGGCTTATTTGAGACGAGGAACAGCTAGAGAGGCCCTTCTTTATTATAAAGAGGCTCTTCAAGGTGAGAAATGTTTGTTTGACAAGTTTAAACTTATATGGAGAAATTTCATGATAGGCTCCTCCAAGATAAGAAATAATGGTTTTCAGTTAGAAAATTGAGAAAGTGAAAAACTTGATTCTTGGGGTGAAGGGCAAAGAAATTTAAGTGATTTCTAAAGGCCCTAATAACTTCTTTTAATTGGTTTTCAAAAAGAGATAGGAAAATGGAGATGTAAAAGTAGAGAAATTTAGGCTATGTGAAGAAGTAATTGCAATTGGAGGTAAGATATATTCCCATAGGCATCTTTCATCCCGAAATTATGAGGTTAGTATTAAAATCAATTACAAATCCAATCGTTGATTCATGATTCATTCATTAGAATATTTGACTGATTCAGTCATTTGTAAATACCTTTATGTTTTTCTCTAAATCAATGACACATTAATCTGTCAGTGTGACTTATTTCTTAGGTTTTCATGTTCATAACTTTTATATATTTCGGTCATAACGTTATGTGTTCAATTTAAATAATTTCTTAGGAAGCATTGTTGTTTGATAACAGTACTATGTTTACTTTGAAATCTCGTGTTCTTTCTGGCTGGAGAGTAAAATACATTTGCACACTAAAAATCCAATTATCTTTAATATCTTGAGGTATATCCAGTAATTATTTTTCAAATTTGTATTCTCTTTGTATTTGCAGATTTCAGGCATGCCCTTGTTCTTGAACCGCAGAATAAGGTTGCTAATCTTGCCGAGAAACGGCTTAGAAAGCTGATATGATGATAGCTATGCTCTCACCCCTTTATCTCCCGACCCAACACAATTTTGGATAGACTCTGCAAATTCTGTGAACAATTTTGTAATGGTTGTCTATGGTCAACCCGCTGGGAAAGAAATGAAAAGTTTATTGTAAAAGCTGGTATTTTGTTGTGAGAAATAAATTATGTATATAATCCTTTTAAGTTGTTCTACATTAGAACTCTTAACGAGGAAAGACTTGATGCAATGTGAGTTGTTTTTAGGTTATTGTGTATGCTGCAGTAAAACTATGCAATCCTTTGTGGTCTTTGAGGTGAAGAATGTTTTCCATAGTAGCAACAATATGTCATTAGGGTTCGCTTAGTACAATTTTTTTAAATAGAACTTCTGCAGATGGAATTTTTAAAAGAAATTTGTCGGTGGTTTGATTTTCACAATTATTTTATGGTAAAAATTGTGTAATTTATTTTAATAGATAAATTTTTTAAATTTATATTAAAAAAAATGAAATAAAGTTTTTAAAAGAAATGTATTTCAAATAATTTAATTATTTAAAATTTATCTGTTTGGATAAAAGATTGGATGACACGTGAAGGTTTTTCAAATGAACATATGTCATTTTCAACGGTATCACTTGATCTCATGTCCTCTAGGGATCTTGATTATCCATCACTTAGGTTCATTAGGTTTTTGACTTGTGTTTTTTAGGACCTAATTACTTATTATTTAGGCCCTTGATTACCTGTTTTTTAGGGACCCTAATTATCAACCACCCGGATTTTTTGATTTATGCGCCTCAACAACCTGATTGCTCACCGTCGGCCTCTCAAGGATCTTGATTCACGCCCTCCAGGTCCTTGACTGTTCACATCCAAGCTCCCGACCACTACCTTCTGGGGAAGTCTGATCTCGCCACTAGCCCTTGGAGATCACCAAAAATAGGAATGATTACTAGCTAAGGACTCTGGAATAAGAAGTGTCACTTTGACAAATTTCAGATGTCTGTCCCATCTCCCGTCGAAGCTCAATAGGTCTGATAGCATCAGGCTCGATGGGTGTCATATCTTTTAAATAAAAGTGATGGGCGCACTGTCCCAAGATAGGTTGTCCCATCATTCCCATTATCCGATATCAAGTTATTTCACTCACATCTCAAGGGCCATATATAAGGAGGTAAAATTAACAAATAAAGGATTGGAATTCCTTTTCATTTCACTCTACTTTTTACTTAAGCTTTCCCTTTTCTTCTTCTTTTCACCGGAATTACTTGCTCCATTTTCTATATTTTCGTTGACTTAGGCATCGAAATTTTTTCGTCGGGACCTCCACCCAGTGTGACTCCTAGCGTGTTACTGTCTTGTAGAAATTTGAGGTGAAGCTCTGCAAGGAAGGATCCGGCCAATCTATTCTCTCCAACAAGGATCTGACGATGCAATAGCCATATTCATATTCACACCTTAATAGCTAATGCCGTCTGTGGGAATTTGAACAAAAAGCCACTTGTAGAGTCATTTATCGAGGAAGAAGGAAGTGAGAGCAACCCAGAAAGTTCTGTAGTGATTTATGTTTTAGAAAAATGGCAGAATAGAGAAGGGGAACAGAGGAATCTAGTTCTAGTGAAAGTACCGCATGCGGTGGTGGAAGGGCCTCTTTCGAACGGGAGGAATGCATTATCCCCCTACCACCGGTAGATCCTGACTAGAGGATGATCACCTGACCAGATTGATGGCGAGTAGGACGGATAAATTAGAGAAATAACTTATAAAGATCAGGCAATGGATGGCAGGAGAGTCTGCTCACCTGAGAGCCATGACCTCTTCATGGTACCTCCTTACAAAACTCTTCAAAGTTTCTCCTGGGTCCTGGCGTATAGACAACAGGGTGCTCAAGTTGTAATTCGAGGCTATGGCTCCCCGAAACTTATTTTCGAATGCCGCTATCAAGTAGGAGAAACTATTGATACAGGCTGGTGGCGAATTCTTAAACCACCACCGGACGGGTCCTTTCTATGTCAACGAAAAAGGTCAGCACATTTGCTGGTTAGTCAGTCCTTGGATCAACATCATTTTCCAGAATGTGTCCAGCTGTAAGAACGGGTCAGACTTTCCGGTGTAAGGGGGTAGCTGTGGCATTTTGAACTTTCTGAGTAGACGGAGCTCTTGGATTTCTTCGCTGAAAGGGGAGGTGAATGTGGAAGGGCGAGCAGTACCAATTCTCGGGTTCTCTCCCAACTTGACTCCCCTCTTGGCCTTTATTTTGCACAACATCTTTCTTACACACTCTTCTACCTCCTTTTTGTTGACGGATGCGACAGCTTTCCTTTCCCAGGCATGCTTTTCATTGAGATAGCATCTCATGTCCGTGAAAGCCAGACTATGCCTTGTCTAGTCCCACTCGTTGCGTCATAGTCTCTATCGCCTTCATCCCTTCTCCTGTTACGCCCTTCATAGATTTTAAAAGGAGTATTGAGGTCTGAAAAGACAGGGGATCCTCTGCTAATTCTCAGTCGCCTTGGCCTTTCCCTTCTATAAAGTGGTCAGTCGGGCATAGGGCACACTTTTTTTAGCTTCAATTGATTCTCTTATTGTATTGCTATTGGTCAAGATCCGACTTTCCAACCTTTCTCGAGGGTACGATACCTTGTTTGGTGCGAACTACCACCCCCTGACGTTGGAAGGTTTGAAGAGGGGTCTTAGAGTGGAAAGGGCCTGGTACGCCATCCATCGATGGACAATGGATACTTATGAGATAGCTTGGAGCAAGCTGCTTGATCAAATCGAGATAGAAGGAGAGATGTTCCTGAGATTGAAGGAGGAGGGTCGGGTCACCCCGACCAAGAGGGAGCAGCACCTAGCTCCTCAGCGAAGGGATAAGAGGGATTGCTATCCGAACCTCGGGTGTGATAGAAGAGATGAGGGGTCAAGGAAGACCTCTCCGTGAGATAAGAAGGGAAGATAAGCCCCATAGATTTCAGTAGGCGAGAGATCACCCAAGGAGGGTGGCCACTCATAATTTCACGCCCCTCTGAGCCTTTTTTTGGAAGTATATGAGGACGCTCAGTACGGAGGGTTGCTAGCCCCCTAACCCCGAAATATAAAGGTCAAAGTACAAAAGAAGATTAAGGGGAGGTTTTACAAATATCATAGGGAGAAGGGTCACACCACAGATCAGTGTGAAGACCTAATAACCCAGATTGAGGTACTTATTAAAAATAATTACCTCACCCATTATATCACAGGTCACCAGTAGAATAACCTAGGTGCAGGACGACACCCAGAAGATGAAGGATTTTTGGGACCTGATCGGGGTATCCTAGTTATCTTTGGCGGGCCTACCTTGGAAGGACTGTCAAATAACACGCATAAAAATTATGCGCGCTACTTCCTGCCCAGTCATCCTTCAGACACGCACGTGATGAATGTACGTGCTGATAAAGATTAAGGATTGCTACCATCCCCATTCTATTTAATGATGAGAACGAAGTCAAAGCACACTACCCGCATGACGATGCGTTAGTAATGGCTATGGGGATAGTGTCCAAGCAAGTTAGCCGAAACTTGATCGACACGGGAAGTTCAACGAGCATAATCTTCAAGGATACCTTGGACTCCCTAGGCATAGAAGATTTGAAGCTGACCCATACTAACTTAACTATGTATGGATTCAGGGACTCCTATATTATTCCCTTGGGATCAGTACAATTGCCCGTGACTATGGGCGATACGCCCTATCAACGAAAGGTCATTGTGCGCTTTTAGATGGTGGATGTGAAGATCTCCTACTCTGTAATCTTGGGGAGACTTTTCCTCTGGAACACCAAAGTGGTGAAAAATCTTGGGGAGATGGGATTGGGATTGTCAGAGGCAATCAAAGGGAAGTAAGATCCTACTTCACTACCTTAGCCTAAAAATCATACTGTATCTAGGAAGAATCTTTGGAAGCAATTGCTGGGACATTTGGGAGACTAGCCCTTGACGATACTAAGATGACCGATGTTCAGACGACATCTTTATCCCTCAATGACGCCACAGAAGGAATTGATGAGTACATAAAAGTGTATGTGTATTAAGAGTTAAATTTATCATTTTACACTTAAAGTATGATTAACTCTC
>JAVXUL010000014.1:192520-236211 GCA_035590515.1 Trichilia minutiflora | reverse complement strand
CTAAACCAGTACTCTCGTTGTCGTTGTCCTTCGCCAGAAGTAAAACCAAATTTCATATAGGAGGGATGCTCGAGTCTTTGACCACACTCTCCATCTTCGGTTTGAAATGGGGGACAAAGATAAAGAAACGGATAAGCAAATAAAAAACACGTGCACATAGAAGCAACAACACAGCTATATTCAGCGAGACCTAGCGAGAATCTTCGCTTCAACCTTCAACAGGAGCAATGGAATCATCATTCATAACAGCAATAACAACAACAAAAACTTTCACTCTCTTCACAGTCTCCAAAGCTTTAATAAACCGTTGTCAAGTCTACAATGGATTTCAAGCGACACGTCATCAATGTCTTCGAACTCATTCGCCACTTTCTTCTCTTTCAAACAAAACACTTTGTACTTCGTCTTCTCTCAGGAGGAGCCTCTACGCTGTCCTGCCGAATCATGAACAGTTTCGTGTTAATTGCTTCTCAAGCTCTGCTTCCTGTGGGACCGGTGGTGGAAATGCTGGAGATATTGGTGACGGCGACGGAGGCGGCAGCGGGGGTAACGGTGGATCCGAAGGTGGTGATTCGAAGTCGAAATTGGGAGGTGGAGGTGGTGAAGAGATCTCGGCTTTATCTTCTGATGTTATCATACTTGATGTTGGAGTACGAATTCCCTCCCTCACTCTCTCTATTTATATATTTATTAATATGTACTAGGTGTTGACTTTTTTTGAGGTTTTGATAATGTTACTGAAATCTGGTTAAATTTCTCGTAGGGAATGATGTGCGGAGGATGTGCAGCGAGTGTCAAGAGAATACTCGAGGGTCAAGTAAGTTTTTCATATTATTTTTCCAGTACACAAGTTTTAATTTACTCTTGCACAGCTAAATCTGTGTAATATAAGTGATTCATTTTGTTGCCAATGAAGAAGAATGTCGGGAAATTTATTAAAATGAAAGGTTTTGAAATTTTTTATTTTATGAGTATCAAATAAGATGCTACCAAAAAAAGAAAAAAAATGAATGATATTTATGCTAAAATAATATTAATGCACAGACTTTGAATATCTCTCTTGTTGTGATGGAAGATTGTAGTTAAAATGATTTTGGTCTATGAAAATTTATATTCAATTTGCAGTTTATGGCTTGAGTTGCCTTAGACATTTGTTCAATTCTTTCAATCATAAGATATGAACAAATCAAACATCACAGAATTTAGGGGAATTTATCCCTCCAATCAACCATTGTTTATTTATTTATTATGAATAAGTTTTTATTTTCTCATTGCAAAGTCATCTACAATCTTTCTCTCTCATTTTTATTCATGTGCAGCCTCAAGTGTTGACTGCTAGTGTTAATCTCACAACAGAGACAGCAATAGTATGGCCGGCATCTGAGGCTAAAGTCATACCAAATTGGCAACAGCAGTTGGGAGAGGCACTTGCAAAACATTTGACCAGCTGTGGCTTTCAGTCCAACCTTCGAGGTAAGCATTTTCTGCAGATCACCATCTTTGTTATTGTTTCTTTATTTTCATTGATATACATCTCATTGCATACCAAAAACCTTTATGCTGGACTGAACTTCATTAAGCTTACCCAAGAGTAACACTTTAGAGAAGTCAATGTTTGCTGCCTGTTCCCTAGCACCATCCCTACCTGTCTCCCCTCCTGGCCCAAAAACGAAAACAAAATTTTTTTTAAATAATGTTCTACAGGCATAATGATCATTGGTAACATAAAGTTCTTGACATTTTTGAGATGTTCGAACACACTGTATTGATTCTCTATCACAGTTATTGTTTCTTGGGAGGGGGTGGGTGGGTGGCTGGGGACAGTGAGATGTTCGCTTATTGTAGTTGCAATCTTGCAAATATTGATGGAATTTACTATGCTAAGTATCAAGATATAACTTGTTTATAGCTTCGCTGGCCTTTTTATTGTTGTTAGTAAGTAATATTGATGTAGCACCAAATAAAGAAAATAAAGAGGAAACTCTGGAGAGAAAGGGGAGAAAAAACTGAAAAAATAGGGACAATTGGTTAGATCTTTATTCAATAATCTCCATAGTCTACTTGAGAACTAAAACTTAGGCCTTATTTATAGCCATAAAGCTAATCTAAAATGAAAAAGAATCTACTTCTGGTAAGGAATAGAATTCTTACTTTAACAATAACAATGTAACCAATCCACTGTCAATAAGAAATGGCTTTCCTACCCTAACCTGTACAAGGAAAATCAAAACAACTAAAATAAGTAACCCAAATACAACTCTAACAGGAAAATAAATATTGAACCAAATAAAATAATACAAAAAATAGCTTAACATATGATTCATCAAGTAGTCCTTAGCGTAGCAGAAATGTCCAGCGGTGGGTATTTTTGCTTTTGTACACATGTGCATGGCTTGGGTGCTGTCTCTACTCCTTTTCCAGCATGTATAAACTTCAGTATCGGCTTTAAATTTTCTGCTTGCTAAGTATGGTACACAGCGAGCGTCCTTTTTTAGTTAAACACTCTGCTGCTCCCTGTGTTTTCTGGATTTGTGTCTGGGGTTTTCTTTGTCAAAGGATTGGACTTCATTTAATCTTTGTTGACACTATAAATGCCTGTATTGCCAAATTTAGGAAGGTTAAAGTGTATAGGCTGTGGCTTTCATTTTGTAGGGGACAAAAGTAATTGATAAGAAACTTTTCTACTTTTTGTTATGCTTGATGGTAGACATTTATTTTTCAGAGGAATGTATGAGATCAAAGAATGAATTTGGTTTTCAAACGTATGTATATCATTTCCAACTTGTCCACTGGCACCTCTAATTCTTAATCAGAGTAGATGTAACATAGTTGCATGGGCGGAGGTTTTCATGCGATTTATGTGAAACTTGGTCGATTAGTGGCAGGTGAGGGAGCTATTGAAGGAGATTTTTCTCCATAATGATGCAAAAGATTATTTTGAGGAGAAACCATGATTCTTTGTGGTATGTTAGTAATTTATCAGATTCTTGCAAATACCATTTCTGCTGCTTGAGATGTCAAAAGATAGGCTTCAAAGTCTTTATTAATTGTACAATTTCTCCCTTCAATAGGTGAGTTGATGCAGCCACTTGGGGTTTGGAATGGAAATTCTGGTGCTGAGGAGCCCATTTGCTTTGTAGAATTTGTTTCTCCTCAATCTAAGTTTAGCAATATTTTAGTAACTGGTGGGAACTTGAATTTTGTATTCTTAAAAATTTGATTGTGATCATTTATGAGATGTTGAACTCTCATTTTGTATTTTTATTGACAGAGTTGATATTGGTTTATTTGTACAATGATTATGTTCAAGCATTTAATTCTGCACCTTTTGAAGTTTTCTGCTCTGCACCTTCTGCCAAGGACTTGTACAAGGTTTTCAGATTGGCAAAATTGTCTTGTACAAGGTTTTCAGTTTGGTAAAATTGTCTTTCTCATTAATATGCCCATTGAACTCTTTAGTGTTTCAATGTTATAGATGCTCTTAAGTGTTGATAGATTTTTAACTACCTCTAATAAATTTGAGACAAATGAAGGCTCGGTTCAATTTGGTTGGATCTGGAAACAATTTATGGTGAGTGAGAATATTTTTTATTCCCTTCGAAATTGTGAGTGTATTCCAATACTTGGGCTTTGGGTGAGTTTTCCTTGTTCACGTTGTATTAAGACATTGATAATTCTAAACCAGCTTCATATTAGATATTATTAGATTGTCCATTTCAATCATCTATGTCACTATTGGAACTGACAGTTATATGGTCATTTTTGCAATGTGTACATTATTGTGACATTTTGGTGCCTTTCTGCACATGCTTTTGTTTCCTGTTCTTAGTTTCTAAGATTCATGAGGTCTGAGAAGTTTTTTTTTCCCCCTCTATTAATAGAATTTCCTGAGACATAACCTGAGAAGCATGATTTTCTGCACTTCAAAATATTGTTAGTAAGATTGCTTGTCTGCCAAAGAAATAAATATATAGACAAGTAAAAGAGATATAACCAAATTTTATTCTTGTTTATTATCAAATAAAATAGATAAATACCTATATTTCTTGAAAAAGTAGTGGTTTATATTTTTTTGTTGGTCACACGACACTCATCATAGCTAGAAATGATTTATACATGACACTGATCATAGCTAGAAATGATCTATCTTCCTTGCACCTAAATAAATTTTGTTGTGGGATTTTGAAATAAAAGTTCTGGTTATTTTACACATAACCCTCGTCAAAGTTGAACAGTGAAGGAAGTTCCTTTTGTCTACAATTAACTGGTCCTGATATTTTATAGATTATATTTAGTGTTTTTTGTATTGATTAAATATTAAATTATATTTGTAAAGTTGCATAAAATCTCTAGTATAAACTTGTTTTTCTGTATTAGAAATCTATATTTCACATCCATGGAGAAATAACTGTTCTTACTTTGCACTGCCATTTTCTACAGAGCAAATTGGAGAATTTAACCTAGTAGCAAACTGTGACCTAATGAGTGTTATTGCCTGTCTCTCTTTTAGCTTCCCGAAAGCATGTTGAATTGAATGTCAGCAGCCTCCACAGGCTGACATCCGATCCAACCTTGGAAAAATAATGAGATTGGGTGTCGTGGTGGATGAGGGGTATGATTATGTTGTATCTAAGTATACCCATTGACTCATAAATGCGAAATAGTGAATGAGTTTTGTTGGCATTACCATCTACTTGTATAACTACTTCACATTATAGTGCTCATGGATTACTTTCAAGATAGTGATCAGTCAAATGAGGCTGTATAGTATTACATATTTAAGCAATTTAGAAATCTAAACTTGCATGCTGAATTATTTATTCATTGATATGGAAATCCTACTTGAACTAAATTTTCTTCTCCGTCTAATGATAGAAATGTTGTATAAGAAACTATTCATGACTTGTATACAATTAATTTGAAGTTGGATGTCTGAATGTCCAGATGGTTTAACTGAAGTTCCATGTAGAAATGTTTGGCTAGAATGTAATTGACTGTAAGTTTCACATGATATCAATATCCAACTGTGACTGAAGTCTCTGAGGCATAGACCCACCTTTAACTTTTAATTAATATGCTACATAATTATGAGAATCTGTTTCTTCTATTGATTTTCTTTTATAGATTTTTTCTTTTGGAGGGACCAAATCCAACTAGAACATAAGTTGTATGGCAAATAAAATTGTTTTAATAAGGATTGTTTGTTCCTGTATACTGCTTATAGTGTCACTAATGTCTAAAGATGGTGTTGTTTTATTTTAAATGAACTTAAAGGAAAAGGAATCTCTTTCTTTTTTGGATGCTATTTCTGATTTTGAATGTTTTCCTTTCCTTACTCACGTTCACTGTTCTAGACAAGCTTTTTGTGGACTATTTATTGAAAAAATGAGTAGTATCAGCTTTTAGTTTTTTTGCTGTGGAGCCCTTTGGGACAGCCTTACATGTTAGGCATTTTGTGGTGGACGACTGGGTATCTATCACCTTTATTCTAATCTTGGAGAGGGAATCAATTTAATTCATGTCATGAAAAGGGGAAGGGTGGGGCATTTTACTAAAGAAGAAGGAAAATTTTATTGTCCAAAACAGGGGGAAAAAACAATGTGTCTGCATAGCTTAAATGTGCACGATTACTAAACTTGAATGCTCATTGCTTATATACATCTAAAGCGTATTAATGCTCATTAATCACTAGCTCAACAGTAAGATGATATTGAATTTCACTCTTTATTGCAGAAAACATCCATTCTAAAGTTAACTGCTCATGTTGAGTCAAATACACCATTCATCCAATTGGTAAAGCAATTGTGGAAGCTGCTCAGCTGGCTAATTGTCAGAACGTGAAGGTATGTTCTTCCTTCCATTCTCATTTTGTTATGTATATAGTCAATGCAATAACTATAATTGAGATTCCTAACTATTAAATATTTCTTAAAATGATTTTGTGTCAGTATTAGTAATACATCAATATTTGGACTACAAGGAATCATGATGCCTCTAATTTTTGGATCTTAGATACACAGCTCACTAGAACTGTGAAGAAAATTAGCTCAAGATTTGTTGCCACGTTGAGTTAAATTGAAGTTGGCATACTTAGATACCCACAAATACTAATAAACAATTGCTTTTCTCTTACATCTCACATCCTTATATCCCTCACAAAAGCATCCAACTTCTTTGAATAGTACGTATGTGAACTCTAGAAACAATAGTTGGGGATGGGAATAGTGTTGCCTCATGCTGTCTGTAATATCATACAGATGTTATGCATTGTTCTTCCAGTGCCATTCCTTTTTGTCATTGAGAGAACTGTTTGTTCCTAATCCCCCTTTTCACTGTCACTTCGGTTCTAGATTACTATTCTGGTAAATTGAAACATGCATATATTTTGTATTTTTCATGTGAGATACTGTTTTTACAGGTGGCAGATGGAACATTTATGTAAGGGCCTGGATCTGATGCTGTAGCTATTATTGAGAAGAGAGAGGTGTCTGTTGGGACACTGGACTGGGTTTGCAGGTGTGTTCTCATTAATTTTTGTTAAATATTTTGATGTTCTAAATTTGGTACAGTACAATTCATTTCGTTGCACTGAGAGTAGCGCAAGGAGAAAAACCTTACATTAAAATGTCCTTTGCATTAAGCATTCAGCATTCAGCATTCAGCATTCTGCATTTTAAACATCTTGGACTTAGACAGACATATATCTGTATAGTCATGCTTTTTTCATCAGTTTTTGATATCCTGGAAAATATTTTCACTTGGACTTTTCCCTACAGTTGTTGTTTGGAAAAGTAAATTTTCATTAAGTAGCAAAGATGTCTAGTTACTCCAATTTTAGTTTTTGGATATGAGTTTTATCAAAATAGGCACTGTTTTGTAGATGTGAACTTATTTTTTTTACTGGATTACATGATACTGGAATCCAGCTTCATCCATATAGGGGAAACCATTGGCCATGTATCTATCATAACTTGTATCATTGTAAATCCATTTAATGGTATCTTGGATCTGAAGCTGCCACTAATATTTTCCTTTTTTGATAATGTAACAGAGAATATAGAAAATGGTTTTCTTATGTCGTATTGAAGGAAAACAAAGATATTTATACATAATTCTAATAGCTAATTAAGGAAATTTCTGATAATTAGCCTATGATTTCTCTCCTACAATTATGCTAATATATATAAGGAAACAAATCATTCCTAGCTGTACATATTCGTAACACTCCCCCTCAAGCTGGAGTATAGATATTAATCATGCCCAACTTGTTACCAAGATATTCCACTCGAAGCCTATTTAATGCTTTCATGAACAAATCACCTAGTTGCTCTCCTATCTTCACATATCCGGTGGTGATTATATTGTCCCGAATCTTTTCACAGATAAAGTGGCAATCAACCTCAATATGCTTGGTTTGCTCATGATACACTGGATTGGAGGCGATGTGGAGAACAGCTTGATTATCACAGAAAAGTTTTGCAGGAAATAAGGAATTCAAACCAATTTCTACTAAAAGATGGTTTATCCACAAAATTTCCCAAGTGGAGTTTGCCATGGCCCTGTATTCAGATTTCGCACGAGATCTGGATACAACATTCTACTTCTTACTCTTTCATGACACCAGGTTTTCTCCAACAAAGACACAATAAGCTGTGGTAGACCTTTTATCACTTTTAGATCCAGCCCGATCAGCATCTAAAAAGCACTCCATGCGAGTATGTCCATGATCATTGTATAGTATGCCAAGTCTAGGAGTCTTCTTCAAATAATATAAGATCTGTTCCAAAGCTTTCCAGTGTTTGACTCTAGGTTCAGACATGAACTGGCTAATAACACTGACTGCAAAAGCAATGTCTAGACGAGTCATTACTGCAAGATAATTTAATTTCCCGACTAACCTACTATACCTTTCTAGATCATCAAAGTGGTCACTTTCGTCTTTTGTGAGATGCTCATTGGGAACCATTGGTGTTCTACATGGCTTAGCTCCCAACTTTTTAGTTTCTACAAGCAAATCAAAAACATACCTTCTCTTAGACAGAATAATTCCTTTCTTGCTTCTTGATACTTCAACTCCTAAAAAGTATTTTACCTGGCCCAGATCTTTGGTGTGAAACCTAATATGTAAGAAAGACTTGAGAGAGGAGATTCCTGCATAATCACTATGTCGTCAACATACACAACCAAGAGAATATTGCCGGCTTTCGATTGTCTGTAGAAAACTGAGTGATCACACTTGCTCTTCTTCAGCCCAAACTCTTAGACTACCTGATTGAATTTGCCAAACCAAGCACGGGGACTCTACTTTAACCCGTACAAAGATTTTTTTAGATGGCAAACTTTCCCATACTCCTCATGAGCAACAAATCCAGGTAGTTGCTCCATATATACTTCTTCTTGGAAGTCTCCACGAAGAAATACATTTTTGATATCCAGCTGATGTAAAGGTCAATATTGAGAAGCAACAAGTGATATGAATAAACGAGCCGACGTCAATTTGGCCATAGGAGAGAAAGTGTCTGAATAATCTACTCCATAAGTTTGGACATATCCTTTAGTAACAAGACAAGTCTTAAGTTGAGCCATAAAACTATCTGGATTAACTTTGACTGTGAAAATCCATTTGCACCCCACAGACCTTTTTCCTTGAGGTAAATCCACTAACTCCCAAGTATGATTATCATCCAAAGCTTTTATCTCCTCAAGCATTGCATCATGCCAATTAGGATGAGACAAAGTCTTTTTAACTATTTGGGGGATGAAGATAGAGTCTAAAGAGGCAATCAAAGAACTAGACGAATGAGATAAGTGGTCATATGAAATAAAATTGGCAATAGAGTAAATGAATTTACATTGATGTTTACCTTTGCGGAGACTAATGAGAAGGTTAAGATCATTTGGTGGTGGATCCGATGACGAAGAATTTGCTAGTGCAGGACATGTATCATTGGTCACTTATCTTTTGAAATAAACTTGAACTATTACTGGCCTATCTGGAGCAGGAACTAGTTGAGCACTTTTCATTGATTGTTCACCGTCTCCTATAAATTGATTATTGCCTGTTGGTTCGTTAATGTTGGAGGTGATTTTATAGATGAGCCAATCATCATCCTCCCTCTTACTTGTTGAGACCACATCAGTTGAGAAAAATAACTTGTTTTCTAGAAAGACCACATCAGTTGAGACCAAATACTTGTTGAGATCTGGTGAATAACATCGATAACCCTTATGAAGTCGAAAGTATCCTAAAAAGACATATTTTAAGGCTTTGGGATCCAGTTTAGTAATGTGGGGCCTTATATCATGGACAAAGCAAGTGCTGCTATACACTCGAGGCTCTAATAAAAACAATTGCTTGTTAGAAAAAAGCACATTGTAGGGAGTATCACCATTAAGTACTGTTAATGGCATGCGATTAACCAAAAAACATGCAATGGATACAACATCAGCCCAGAATTGTTTAGAGACTTGCATTTGGAAAAGTAAAGCACGAGCAGTCTCAAGAAGATGCCTATTCTTTCTTTTAGCTACTCCATTCTGAGAGGGTGTATCAATGCAAGATGATTGATGTAGAATACCATGCTGACTCATGTATGTTTGGAATGTGTCTGACATGTATTCTTTAACATTATCACTCTGCAAGATACGTACAAAAACATTAAATTAAGTCTTAATTTCAGTACAAAAAGCAGAGAAATGTGAAAACACCTCAAAACAATTTTTCATAAAATAAATCCAAGTCATTCTAGAAATGTCATCAACAATAAAATATCTGATCCAATTTTAGACAAAACAAGACTTGATCCCCAAACATCTGAATGAACTAATTCAAAAGAAAAATCAGCTCTTTTATTAACTCTAGGACTTAACGAGCTTCGATGATGTTTTGCAAAGCACCAAGACTTACACTCCACCGAAGGTACTTCATAAAACTGAGAACATAACTTCTTCAAAGAAGAATGACCCAATCGATAATGTGCTTCAAATGGAGCAACAACACTAGAACAAGCGACTGACTGAGGCACCCAGGTATCAAGTATGTAGAGACCATTAGAGACATACCCTGTACCAATAATCTGCTTCGTCATAAGATCCTGAAAAAGACAATGGTCAAGAAAAAATGAGATATAACAATTTAGGCCTCTGGTAAATTTACTTATCAAAATCAAATTGAAAGCAAGATTGGGTAAACTTAGCACAGATGACAAGGTAATATAAGAAGTAGGTTTAACAATCCCAGAACCCTCAATGTTATAAGTTGTCCCATCAGTTATGGTTAAAGGAGATGGAGTCTTATGTGAGTGAAAATTAGTGAAAGTTTGGGGATTACGTGTCATATGATTTGTTGCACCAGAATCAATGACCCATTTGTTTTCGGAGAAAACAAGACATGTTTTACCTGATTCAGTAATAGCAGTGACTGGAGTGGAATCTTTCAGTAGATTATGATATTGGGCATACTCATCAGCTGGGATAATAACAATTCTCTAAAAAGCTATTCCAGAGGTAGCAGCAACATTGGCAGTGGCAGTTTGAGTTCTTTGATTCTTTTTCTACAATTTCTTGCAATTTCGTTTCGTGTGGCCAGTTTCCTTGCAATAATAGCAGATAATCTCACTATTTCTAGCAGTATTCTACCCTTTCTTCTTCTCATCATTCCTTCCTCCGCTAGCAACTAGTTCATTAGTCTGCTGAGTAGATGGATTACTTTCCGTTCGGACCAACCTACTGAAAACTTCATGAAGAGAGGTGAGCTTAGAACTAGACAGAATTTGAGATTTGACAGTCTCATATTCTGGTGAGAGGCTAGCCAAAAAGCTCATGATGGTCATTTGTTCTCTCTGAGTTTGTTGTTTTTTAATGTCTGTACTAAAAGGCATAAGAACATTCAACTCCTCATATGTTTTCTTCAATTCCATAAAATGAGCTGTAAGGGTTTTCACCTCTTTTTCAACACGATAAAAGGCTTTGCACATATCATATATTCGAGATACATTGTCTTTACCATAATACAAAAACTCCGGATAATCCATCAATTCCTTAACAAGTTCACAATGATCAACCAAGCCAACTACCTCACTTTTAATTGAGTTTGTAATTGTCAAAAATAAACGTGCATCATCTCTAAGCCAGACTTGTCTAGTTTCATTAGTAGGAGGGTCTTCAATTAAATGGTCATCTTTTTCAACACTCCGCAAGTAAATTCTAATTTTCCTGCTCCATTCTAAATAATTAGATCCCTTTAATTTGTGTTCAGTGATTTTTACGGGTGTTACAATAATTTTAGTAATAGGTTTACTATCACCAGACATATTAATACCAGTACTAATCAAAGAAAATTCTGAAGGGAGCATCCACAAGTCCACAAAACAAATATGAGGTAGGAATGAGAGAGAACATGGTTACAACTCAAACTGTGAAAAAGGATTGAAGGCTATTAAGAGCCAAACTAGGGAAAAATCCGTCAACCAAAGTTGTTTAGCTATCAAACCACCGGAAACAAGCCGGAATAGAAGATTCACCGTCAAACAGGACGACTGGGAAGCAAACGGAGCACTCATGCTCCACCACGTCCCGGCGCGTGAAGAACTAGGCAGAAGACAAAGACGGCGAGTGACACCCACGCGCTGATTGTCTAGTCACCGGACTCTGGGAAATCGCCGATTAGAACCTGACGCTTCTCCCCCTGCTAGTAGTGAGATCAAACAATCACTGGAATAGGTGACTCAAGAAGAACAGTAACCAAGAATCACCAAAACCCAGCTGATATCATGTAACAGAGAATATAGAAAATGGTTTTCTTCTTTCGTGTTGAAGGAAAACAAAGGTATTTATACATATTTCTAATAGCTAATTAAGGAAATTTTTGATAATTAGCCTATGATTTCTCCCCTACAATTATGCTAATATATATAAGGAAACAAATCATTCCTAACTGTACATATTCGTAACAATACCTAAGCATTGAAAGTTGATGATTCGATGCATCGTTTAATTTTTTATTTCAACAGCTGCTACTGCTGCAATCTGGTTAGCAATTGAAGTGGTAATCAATAATATACATGGGCTTCCAATAACAATCACATCCAATTTTACAACGCCTTGCAAGTGTTACCCAATTAATTCCAAGAAGAGTTCTCTAGTAATATCACCTGTAAAATAAGAGAGAATAGTAACTTTCAATAATTATTTTAATGCTAGCATGCTAAGTTTATGTTCAGGATTAAAGTGCTGTGGCTTTGAAACTACCACTGAGGTGGGATGAAATCATAGATATCAAAGATAAGTGCAATGTAATACAAGCAGTCTTCACTATAGGTGGTTATTTACCGGACACTTTCATTGTTATGCTTAAGCAAGTGACATTCCAATTAACAGATGGACGGACATAATAATTTTAACAGAAATGATCGTCCCAAGTAAATAATCCTTACCTACTTGAATAACGATATCAATTACAGTATTTTCCTTGCTCTGAGATATGAATACATGAGGAAAAATGCCACAACAGCACCAACAATTATCCCAGCTGTTGTCAGCCAAAATGCAAACTGCATCAAGTCAAACAAGAAGCTAAGATGGTCAAGGAATTGTCACCAGGACAAGAATGGAATTTGGGTAATAAACTACAAAAGGCATTAAGAAATTAAACTTCTAAAAAGAACATACGACATGTTCTTCAAGATAGGACCTCAAGTTTATGCCAAATATGCCTGCAACCAGGAAATTAAGTCTTGATATGAGCTCAAGAATGGTAGTATAAAATTCTGAAAAATATCAACTGACCAATAAAAGCAATTGATTCCAAATGTTCAAACTTCAGGTCTTACATAACTAGTTTATTCCTAACATTAACACTTCATGTCATTCTTTCCATAGCCTTCAACTGAAACTAAAGTAAGTACAACATTACTAAAGTGTCATATCTATATGATTGCCATCATTCTGTTCCCTTTCTCCACTTCATTCAATTTACTCCAAACTTTACCATTTCTGTTGGTTTATCTTTTCTAAAAATTTTGGGGCATACAGAGGCCAAAAATTCCTTGGGAAACAGGTTGTTATACATGGTATCTTTTGTCGCGAGGCACTCATAAATTTCATTCAATAGCCGTAGTGTTGTGTATCATCAAATAAAACCAGTTGATCAAATAAATTTCAGAGGTTCTTAAATGCATATACACTATGGAGATCTTGATGTCCAACTAGAAACTTGCAGGTTAAACAATTGAGTTTTTGGGTTTTGACGCATAACAGTGCAGTGATTCAGGTAATGCAAATGATAACAGGAATTATTTTCAAAACATTCTGATGGGTATGATCTTAACCCAACATATCAGATACCTGTTTATCACATAAGCAGAAGTTCATGTCCTTGTGTTATCCAACAATATTGACTCCACCGACCTGCTTCAAGTCACCCCGGGAGCTCTTATCACCTTTAACGGGTGTTTAGATAATAGTAATTCTATGGTTATTGCAACTCCAATTATGGGCATGCCACATAGTACTTTCCACTAATTGCAACAAAAGACCAGAGTTAAGAAGGCTATATGATGTGCAACACATGCCATATGATGACATACACAATCATGTTTACCAAATTTAGTCTAGGATTGTAACAGTCTATAGCATACAATCCATAAGCAATTGACATTTGCTCTCTCTCAAAGAACATACCAGCTACTAGAGCACCAACTCCCAGCTAACCTCAAGCCTCCGAGAGCTGGTAATTTAAAGCAATCTAATCACAGTTGATCAGCAAGAGAAAAATGAGTCACATACCACAGGATGCTAGGGAAAATTGCATCCCATAAATACACTAAACCATCATCATGGAGCCCTGGCTAGTATGGGAAACCAACGGTTTTTGTATAATATTGTATTTTGTTTCCTTTTCCTTTTCTCCTTTGGTGGGTGCTAAATTTCTAATCTCAAAAAGGCTCCAATGAAATGTAGAGCATGATTTCATAGATGCTTCTTCCATGCAACACATTTTATTCTTCATCAACAAACTACAACTAATAAAACCAAATTCTTTTGAGCACAAAAGTTTTCTGCCCATTTTAAAATTTATATTTGATATGATTTGAAATAAATTATATGTCTCTAGATATGGTAAAACCATCATCCCATTTTGCATCAAAATTTCAAATACGAAGAATAAAGAAAAATATAAGAAGAAATTATGTCATCACCTAATTTTTTGTAAGGAAGAAAACCACATTGCAGTATATATCGTAGAAATTACGGATAGTGTGAGTGCAAACATGTGGGTATGATGTTAATTTGGTCAGCCAATCCTCAATTGATTCCAAGACAAAAATATCATTAAGATTTGACTAGAATACATGTCATATATATATTAAAATTAAATAATAATTATATTAATAATAGCAACAGTACTCTAAAGCTATGCCCTTTTGAGGAAAAGGTTGAGGTATGCCATTACATACATTATAATAGGACCGAGGTGCTAGAAACAGAAGGAAAAAGGAAAATCTGCAGTCAACCCGTCAGATTGACAGGACAAGACATTGCAAGCTATGCATTCTTGAGTCCAGGCAGAAGGAATTTTCCTTAATCTAGCAAAATGAGGGTTAGCACTCTATGCCTAGATCTTTGTAAAAGTCTGCTATGTAATTAGAACTTCATAAAAACCTTTGTAATTGCTTCTTATCTTTGATGTTATCAGAAAATTTGGAAGCAAACTCAATGGCTGTCTATTGGCTGAATTGAATCTGTACTAATATTATGGCCTAAAAATCGAATAGTGTTTTAAAATAATTTCATCTTCTTAGTGGATAGTACTAGTCCTGCAGATTTAACTGCTAAAAAAAAAAAATTTAAATGCTTAAAATGTTGATTTATAGTCTTTGAAAATACTAATACATTATCCACGTAAACAATGACAAAATTAGTATATGGACTAAAGATTCCATTCAGTGTTCAAATGAAATATCTATTCTTTTTGACTATTTGAATTTTTTTTTTTTTTAAATGGCTATTTGAATTTGTCAATATCCATAGATATTTGAACATATCATGGCAAAAAATAATTGATTTAATATATCTCTTTTGTTGGGTATTGGATACCTAATCCATCTTAAAATTTTATTTAAAGGTTTGTAATTAATAACGAATATGGGAACTTCTCTTTCTTTGTTTGCGGCATTTTAAAAATAAAATGATAGGGGATTTAGATCCTCTCCTCACTTAATTTTTCCTCATCTTTTAATAAGATTGTGACAAGTGGCATTTAAAATATTTTAGGAATAAGATTTATTATCTTATAATTTTTCTTATCATCACAAAAACAACGTTTGTATCTTCTAAATTTGGCAACAATTACTCTATTTCTCTTTTTCCTTCACACACCTTTCAAGCTCTAAAAATAAAAGAAATTAAGTGGAAAAGAAATACATACATAATAATTTTTAAAAGCAAAATTATTTTTTCTTTAATTCAATTTTCTGCTCCTTATTATTTTATCATCATTTTTTTTAAAATTTTTCGTTAGTTCTGTTTTCTCATTTTGGTTATTGAAATAAAAACTAAACTTCTAGCAATAAGTGATGCTCCAATTTATTATGAAGGTTTGCTTCTCTATAATTTTGTTAATATTTAAATTTTTCTCGTTGATTAAAAAAAAAAAAAGAAGACTCAAGATTAAATAAAACCTTTTTCAAAAGTTCTTTTATGTTGTTTTCGCAAAACTCCAAATGCCTTGCATTCACTTGTATTAAACTAGCAGTTTGTATTAAACTAGCAATTTTCTCTACTAGCAGTACTTAATATTTGACTTTTTTCCTCAAATATTTGTCAGGTATTAACCCTTCATTTATGCAACTTAATTTTGATACAGAATCTATTAAGACGGGAGTAGTTATAAGAAGTTCTGGATTAAACACTAATGTTGCTTTAGCATACCACTTCATAGTTTTGATTTGTTCAATGATATTGATGAACTTTAATTGATTTAACTTTTTTACTAACTTCTTTGCTTTCATATTCTACTCCTTTTGGTTTTGAAGAAGATGGCCGATCCTCCAGATTTTCGAATCCTTCTGGCATATCTTCTAATGAAGATTCTTCATCATCATCAGACATATTATTTTTATCTGATAATTCTTTAAAACTAGTTAATTCAAGTATTTGAACTCTTTTTTAACTGTTTTTTTCAGTTAACTCTTTTTGGAGCTGAGAAATAAATGATACTCCAGGGGACTTGTTAACCTTCCTTATTCTTTTAATAATATTATCAAAAGAGTAAAATTGGTTTTTAACAAGAGGTTTAACCTCATTAATTTTAACTTTTTCTTGTTTAGATAATGATATGTATTTTTCAACAGCTTTTCTCTTCTTTTCACGATCATCTATTTCAGTAATGATATACAAAATTAAGCTTTCTTCTCCAGAAAGAAAGTTTATATTATGGCCTTGCATTTCAATTGTAGCCTTAAAGGGATCATACTTACAATTTTCTATTTTATTACATTCTTCAGTTTTTGAAGGATCATTATAAAGATGTTCTTATCCTTCAGATGATTGAGAAACATCTTCCAAAGAGTTTTCTGATTCAAAATTATCTGTAAGCAAAATCTACACTGTCTTTTAAAACCTTTGTTGATATTAGGATTATTAATCTTAGCTTCTGTTTCACAGTTTGTAATATAGAGTGACACATTTTTCCACACTTAACAAGTGGGAGGTTTCCACCCTATTTTCTTTTTCCCCTTTTAAAAGGTTTAGAAGTTGAGGGCCTAGAATATGATTTTTTTACTCTTTTTAGAGCAATATCTAGTTTCTTTTATAAAGCTTTTTGTTAAATTTTTTGGATTTTGTCTTTTAACTATTCTTTTTGGATCTTCATATCCAAATTGTTAGACATAAATCACCCAAAGCTTGTTTACCTATTAATCTTTGTTTCTCCAGCTGTCTTTTTAACTTGAGATAATTACAAAAGTGCCAATCCTTTTAGAACTACTTAAGAGGCTAAATCCCCATATGGATATTGAGAATATAGCATAGCTCTATTGTGTTTTTGCCTTAATTTAGTTCTTACTTTGTTGGCAAACAATGGTGGAAACTTGAAGTAAATTTTTCTTTCCAAAAATCCACATTACAATCTTCTCAAATGAAGACTTTTAAAAAGAACACATCTCTATATCATCTGAAGTCTGTCAAGGTTGGACATCTCAAGTTAATGACTGTTCATGGCTTCTGTCTAAAGTAATATTAATACTTCCCACGAACTGCAATAATATAGTCAGAATTAAGGTATTAATATCTTCTTTACAACCCCTAATATTTCTTCATTTTGACCAGGAGATAAAAAATTATCCCACCGTCCTTAGAGCTGCCCTAAAGAGCCAACAGTAATAGTACATGCTATGTCTCTATCTCTGCTCCTAGTAAATCTGCAGGCACTACAGACAAGAGCATGCTCTTTAAGACTTCTATAATTCGATAATCTACAAGGCCATCACTACTCCATTCCATTGCTGTTTTACCATCATAAGCAACTTACGTAATCATTATCTTCTAAATGAATATAAACAAGAAAGGGCCTTCTATAATATGGCTTTGTATAAAGAGTTGGTATTGGTTGTTTAAATATTATTTTGTAAACCTGAAGGTTTTCATTAGAAACTAGTTTTAACGTTTCTTCTAATTCAGCTAATTCAGTTTCTAAATAATCATAAATGGTCTCTGTTAAGGCATTAACTTGATGTTTTGCTTTTTCAGAAAGATTATCAATAACCTTTCTACTAAATTTTCTAAAAATTCATTAGGAGCTGAGTTTTGAAATTTAAACTCAGGAGGTGATTCTAAAAAGGTTGGCGTAACCTTTATCAAAAAATCCCTTTTCATTCAAGATGGTTTACTTAAAACCGTCTCTAGTTTAGTAATTTGCTTTCCCAAACTATCCAGATACAAATTTGTGAAATTCCCTCCAAACTTGTTTAAGACTACCACCATACCTCTATCTGAGGTAGGAAAAGTCTGGAGCTGAGTATTTCGCTCACAATAAGATATAAACTTTCAAATTACTTGCATAACTTCATTTGAGAACAAAATCCACAAAAGTAGTGAAGCAAACAAATCAAGAATCTAAAAACATCATCCATACCTCAAATTTACAGCAATAGAATCTTCCATTTCTTTTGCAGAATCAAGAAGCCTTTCTGACTGTCCATGACAAGATTCACATCGGTAAATTATATAAAGCAGCGTGGTTAGCTTCTACATGATAGACAACATTATGTCATCAACAAATAATAGTCTCACCACTGTCTTATCAACGTGGCAAGCAAATTAAAAGTGCCAGCAAGTTTTATTCTTTTCACTTGAACCAAATTTAAAAGTAAGAAATATTTTCTTCTTGAATATGTAAATTTCTTGAAGTTATAAAACCAAGAACTCACCTATTTGGTAACTTTTCAATGTTTAAGAATGAAAAACTTTAAAAACCATAGGATAGTACTGCCAACAAAATTTTCATTGAGTACTAATGTCAACATGGCCTCTATCTGAATACCCTAGAAGGGATTGCTTATTATTATTATACTTTTCACTCTGGAAGAAAAATTAAGCTGGCACTGAATGACAGAAGAGAAGATACAACATACAGGAACTACCAAGAGTCAATTGTTTCAGCAATGATTCAGATCCTATTCCAATATCTAAATGTTTTCCAGGATTCTTTTGGAGGCAATATTGTTTTTCATGTCAGTTAAGTTTTCTTCCTATACTTCTGTAAAAGAAAATTTTCTCAAAATCCATGTGCCTATGGCATTGAACAAGCTGAGAACAAAGATTTTGGAAATTCTGAGTATTCGATAACACTTTGTATGGGACACTGTAGGACAATTCTCACTTAAACTAGATTTCAGGAACTGCTAAACTGTAAGTTCTAGTATTCAATTAATGCTTCATCTTTATTCCAAACTCTGATTGTTGTTTCTGAATTGAAACTGCAGGGTGCTTGTCATCCGCACAGCAGGATCCTATTCTTTCTAAACTATTATAAGATCCAATTTTCATTTTTGTTTTCACCATTCACATGTAAGCCAGATACTATTCATTTCAAGAACAATAATTAGTGTACACAACAATCCATATTGATAAATGTAGAATTTGATACAGCAACCTAAACTCTACTAGGCACAGCACCTAACAGGTTAAGCGATTAAGAGGAATTTCTCTATGATGATCACAACTAATAATAGTCCAGTAACTTTATTTTTCTCTCTTGTAGATTACACAGTTTTGAATGAGATATTTCATTATTAGTTTTACTCTTGAGTAGAATGGCAATTCAGAAGCACTAGTCAAAAGAATCATAAATCCTGTTTTCCCAACTAGATTTTTCCATAAATGATAAATTCCACATCTCAAATATTGCCACCAATTTTGTCAACCATGTACACACAACTGATATAGGGGAGCAAGATATGAGGTAACAAGTTAAATTTTAGCAATATAGGCTTTACGAATGGTCATTAATTAATTTTTTTGTGGTGAAATTGTACTCAAGGACTCTAAGAAGATGCAAACAACTTATCTTCTGGCATACTAATAATAACAAAGTTAAAACAAGGCAGCAGGGATATTCAAAATGCAAGTTATGCACAGAACAAATATGCTTTGCATGCAGTAGGAATGAGACCAAGCAATAACCGTTGAAGATAATTTTCCAAGAGCATCTCAATTTCTTCTTCCTCCTCTGCGAATGAAAAAGTCTTGAATTATAATACTGTATTAATGAAAAGTATGTGATTTGGACATGGAAAATTACATATACCATGAACAAAAAAAGCTTTGCAGAACATACCTTCAGCAATCTGTTTTTCCAGAGGAACAGAGCATTCCACAACATCACTTCCTTTGACGAGTAAGCAGTTTCTGCCCATAATACAAATACGGCTTATTTCATGTCGATCCTCCAGAAGATCAAGAAGCATTTTCCGGAGAGCCCCTGCCCTTGAACTCAATTCAACCTAAAATGAAAACAATAACTAAAGTCCATCTGTTTTATGACTCAAGTTATTTGCACAGTTAAGTCTATAAAGTGTACCAATGTTTGCTTGCTAATACGAAGTTGCTCCAATACATCAGCAGTCAATCGGTTGGGCAAAACCTCAAGCAGGGCTTGAACCTGAAGCAAAGAACATAGCTATAACCATAATGAATGGGAATATAAAGTTGTAATATCAGAAATTAGCATGCACTATAAAACCATATAATCAAGAGTAAACCAGAAGCAATTATCAGTTAATGTTTACTAAAACAGAATGGAGGAATTTATTTGTTCAACTATAGAACAGTTGGAAACAAAAGTGGCAGTAGAGTAAACAAATCGACAGAAGCATACCAAGCTTATCCGAGATAAACTTTGAGGTTAAAAAAAGAGAACCATAAGAATGCATTGATCTTCAGTGGGATAGATTCACCGTTGTCCAATCGACATCAAAGAACTTTCCTAATATTGAACATTCCTATTCACTATTTTGGATATTAAAGAGTTTCATTGTGTAGTTTCAACGAATCAGATTCACAAGAAGAATAAAATTCAAGCTTTGAAGTTGACAAGAGAAGCATTAGGGTTGTTGATTTTTCATTTAACTCATTCTAATTTGGTAGTTCAATTTTGGGTTTTCTTCCTTGTCTTAGTGTCTTTCCAGTTCTAAAAAATTCCTGAAAAAAAATATATTGAGGTGGATTTTGGACTGAAACCGGCAGCCAAAGCATGCTTCAACTGTTATCCAAGTAAATGAATTTATTCCTATGATGCCCTTAGTAATTTTACACCGCTGGGACTAGCTTTGGATTGTGTGATTATGTTTATTGTTTGGGTTTGATTTTTGGGAATCAACCATAATTGATTACTATTTATATTTGTTATTCAAAAATATCCGCCTCTAAATTTTTATTTAAAAATGTCCATATTAAAATTTTTTGGATAAAATTATCTTTCAATTTCAAAATTAAGGTACCCATTTTTTTTTACTATTCACTAGCTTACTAAGGAGTGGACTTCCACTCCCTAATAAGCTTACTAGGGAGTGAAAACCCACTCTCTAGTAAGTTGAAATTTTTTTTACTGTTCACTAACTTACTAGGGAGTGGATTTTCACTCCCTAGTAAACTTAAAAAATTCGGTATGCTTCTTATTAGGGAGTGGGCTTCCACTCCCTAATAAGCTTATTAGGGAGTCTCACTCCCTAGTAAGTTTACTAGGAAATGGAAGCTCACTCCCTAGTAAACTGAAATTTTTGTACAATTTTGACTTAACGTAAATTTTGTATTTAAGGGCAATTTTGTCTAAAAAAATTCAAAGTAAACATTTTTAAATGAAATTTGGAGGGTGGGTATTTTTGAATAACAGTTATGAATAGTGGTTATATTTGATTAAATCCCTTGATTTTTGGTGTGCGCTGTAATTTAAAAGGGGTTGCAGCGATGGATGCTGTGTTAATTTTCGATATACACATAAACTGATTCGGACACTCGATTAAAAAAAAAAGTTTACACCAAACACATGAAGAAAAAGAAGTTTATAAGGATTATTGCACTTTGATAAACCAAATTATAGAATAAGATTTGATGATATTTTTGGTTTTATTACAAGTGAGTGGTTTATTTGATATTTAAAATTGGATGATTCCACACTAACTATGAGACTTTATTGTGCAAGAGCATTTAACAACTTGTGGATGTTAATTTGGGATGAAAGAAATGAAGGTTGAGAAGGATGTAGAGCCGGATGTGTGCTGTGAAAATGAAGATTGGAAGAAAACTGAGGAAATCTGCCAAGAATCTACTCAAGATCGGCAACGGATGTGGAGCCGGGAAAAATTCCTTCTTTCTAATTGGAGTAGGACTCAATTTTAGTTGAAGAGTTGATATAAAACACACTTGAGAAAATAAGAGGGAGGTTGATGCAGAAACACTAAGGGATTTAACGGAAAATAATAATTATTTATAATTATTATTAAAAAAAAATCACAATAAAAACTAACTCAAATTATTATTTTTTAACACAAACACCCTTAAAAAAAATTAATTTTCAAAAATACCCTATTTTATTTTACTAAAGTTTACCCTAATTTATCAATTCTATATTTACTCCTCAAGTCTACTACAGTTGTTCAAGCTACTCCCACTTGAGGGAATATTTTCGAAATCTCTTCCACCTCCAACAATATTTTTTGAATTAATTTATCTCTTTACGATAGCTTATAAACTGTCATTAATTTATTAGAATAGAAAATTTTTGAAAATTTAAAAAATGATGATTGGGATAAAATTTTAATAAAAAAGGTGAATAAAATAAATTGAGGGAGATGTATTATAGTAAAATCTTGTGTGTGGGAAGAAAAGTATTGAAGAAAACGTAGAAAATCAAGCTTTAGGATAAATTTGGGGAGGAAATTAACAATTTGGGCCTACGCTGGGGAAATGGCTCAATATTTTTAAAATACATTTTAATATTAATAATTAATATAATAATAATAATAATAATAATAATAATAATAATAAGTACAATAATAATACTATAATATAAAATATTGTAATTAATTTTTTTTAAATAATAATATATTTCTAAAATTTTATGTAAATAATAATTATAATAACAAATTATTATTATTAATAGTTTTAAAATGTTTAAAAAACCCAAAAATAAATTTTAAAGAAATATTATAATAAAATTTATAATAATAATTATTTTTAGGGTAATAAATATATATATATATATATTAATGTTTAAAGAAATATAAATTATAGTAAAAAAATAATATAATAATTTTTTTGGAATTTTTTTAGAATACAATTAATAACTAATTTAAAAGAAATTAGTAATTATTTTAAGAATAATGAAATATTTGTTAATATTTAGAATTAAGAAAAATTATAGTAATAAAATGAAAAAATTAATTACTTTAATTTTTTGAAAATATTATTAAGAACTAAATTTTAAAACTTTTAAAATAAAGTTTATAATATGAATTATTTTTAGAATAATAACATATTTATTAATTTTTAGAATAATAATAAATATAATCATAAAATATCGTTATTATTTTATAAATTTAAAGAAAATAGTAATAATAAATATTTTTTCTGAATTGTTAATATAAAAAATATTACAATAATTGTTTTTAGAATAATTAAGTATTTATTAATTTTGAGAATAATAATAAATATAATAAAAAAATATTATTATGAATTTTTTAAAAATTAATTTGCATAAAATGCATTAATTTTTAGACATTAATTGTTAACTAATTATTTTTCCTTGTTACGTAATTTTTACTTCTAAATTGTTTGTTTTTTTAATTAAACTAATTATATAATATTGACATTAAGAATAATGTTTTAATAATACTAATTATTATAAATTACTAATAATTTATAGATTGATTCAGTAATTAGTATAGGATATTTTTTCATTATTTCGATAATTATATTACTCTTTAAATTATCGTTTATTTATAAGAATGTATAAATGAATTGTCAATTATGCAATATTATATCTTTAATGATTTTCTTTATTAATTATTTGACTTGTTGATAGGTGTGAGAAATTCCTTTTAACAGGTGAAGATGTTTATGTTAAGAGGAGTAAGGAGGCTCACGTTGACGGTGATGTGATATCACTGTCGCATTTGCAGGACATTAGATTGATTTGGAAGAAATTATTTACGGAGTAGCAGATTAGTTTTAAACAAACATGCTTCAGTTATTTCTTGGACATCTCACCCGATCTGTCATTTTCAGGTTACTTGATACATTACATGTTACTACATGAGATTCATATTATGGAGGGTGTTCAGGATGAGATGTGATTTATTATTGGAGATAGTGTTGCGAGATTTAGTCGCAAAGAGTTTACTTTGATAATTGGGTTAAAATTTGGCACAATTTCATATATCGAATTAAGAAGTGATCGGCTGCGAGATTTGTATTTCAATAGGGCTGAGACGATTACTGTGAATATGATTAAAGAATTGTATTACGGTATTGACATGCATCAAATAGATGACTTTGATATAGTTAAACTATCATTGTATTTTCTACTTGAACGTGTTGTCTACGATAGAGGAGGCAAATATAAATCGAGCCCTGCGCTTTTGAGGATTATTGATGATCTTGAAAAGTTCAATCGATATTCCTGCGGTTCTATATGCTGGGCACATACTTTACACTCATTGAAAAAAGTGTTGACGAGTTATGTTACGAGCGATAAGAAGGCCCATGCTATAGAGATGATGAATACCACAAAGAAGAAGAAACGAACCAATGCACAGCGGATTGAAGTGAAGTACAATCTAGAGGGATTTTCGATTACATTTAAGTAAAGTTAATACATTTATACATAAGCAATTCACAAACGTTTTTACGAGAATTACCATTATTGATTGTTATATTTTGTATAAGTAAATCATCGTGTGATATGTTTACAGGTGTGGATATATGAGGTTGTCGTGTCACCGGAATATGAGTTAGCCAAGAAACAAAATGATTATGTTCCTCGTTTGCTCCAATGGCATTCGTTGCACGAAAATATTCTAGCAAAGGATATTCATCAACATATTTTCAGCCCAGATGCAGTAAGTGTTTTATCTCCCGATTGCTATACTGATTTGCTATATTGATTTCTTGCACAAAATACGGGTTAAGTGTATTTTGAATTGTAGGCACCGATTGTGAGGCAGTATATAGAAGAAGGTCCCGATGAGTGCTCTCAATCATATTATATATACTACATGAATATGGTTGGTGAATCTTTGGTGCAGTGTAGCCACCCATTACCCCAGGTGGATTGTACTCCTCAATATAGATCACGAAAGATTTGTGTCAGGTTTTTAATATTGTTTTGGATTTTATAATGTCATAGACCTACACAAAACTAATTAAACTTTTTGTTTGTTTCAGAGTGAAGGCCGACAACGATCATCCACATACCAACGGCAAGATGATAAAGTTGCAAGAGAGGAAGTGGCCCAGGGAACCTCGTTTATGCAAGATCCGATTCATGATTTTTCGGATCGCATCCCTACAAGACACTCACCCCACTCATCGCAGATGTTCTTTAGCATGGATTATGTTGTCACTAACCAATGTGAATTACCACAGTCCCCTCGTGTTTCGAGCGACATGGAGTATGGATCATCACCATAAGTGTGCATGCCTCAATCATCCTTTAGGCAGAGGAGCATGGAATATGATCCTCCCTACCAGAGCATTGATCCATTTACATCACAGATTCCCGGAGGCCAGGCACATTCCTAGGATTATAATGATGTCATGCAGGAAATTAGTAGTTTGAGGGTGGATTTTGATAGTTTACAAGGGGATTTTGATTCTTTTGCATGACGATAGGATGAGCGTGCATCGAGATTAGAAGATGCTTTTACTTGTTTGGTCCATGATGTCCATCAGTGAATGCACTCATATAATGCCCTAAACATTTAGGTTTGCTCATTTTAATAGATGTTATATATGTGAAATTGATGATTATATAAAGTTTGGTTGTTGGAAAGAAAAGACAATGCAGTTGTGTTGTTGAAGGAAATATTTTTGGAGTGTTATGTTTGGTTTTGGTGTCACTTTGGGAGTTGCAACCTCTTATAGGGGAAACTCTGCCCAATTTTTTTATTTTCAAATTATTTTTTAATAAAATGAACTACCTAACATCATTTTTACTACTTTTAGGAGCTGACGTGCCTATTGTAGAGGATATTGTCGCTGAAGATACAATAGCCGAAGGGTTAGATACAGTTCATGGTATAAGTGAGGATGATACTATAGTAGAGGGGGTGGTTGTCCGCCGTTTCGATTGTGTATATAAGTCGAGTGCCCATACTATCTTACCATACACTAATCCTATAAAGAAGGGCAAGCTATGAGTTAGACGACCCATTCAGTACAAACCTTGTTGCGAAGGGCCTATTCCGGATGACATATTTGACCAATTCAATTCATGGATGGCCAATCAGGAAAACTCCATTGATGGCTGTATCATGAGACTTACTTCCCAATGGTTCTCAGTTATATATATAACAGGGTCCTAGTTGGAGGACATAGTATATAACTCACACCTTGTTAAACTTTTTTCATCTGTTTGTGACTAATTCGGCTATATCTATATATGCTATTTATTTTTGGTTGATAGCACATCGATGCATACATTCATATGTTGGGTCATCATCAGTTAATGTTCTGGAGTACGATTCCTCAGAATTGGACAACTACCCTAACCATGTTTTGTATAAGTTTGTTCATCATTTGAACTGACATTTTATTGAGTTAATAAAATTTCGTTGTCACATTGATTTATCTCTTAAATGTTACAGATATTACTTTAGACCACATTGACAGGATACAAGGTTGGTCAGTTGTCATACGGCTCATTCCATCTAGATACTGATATCATCAGTTTTGTGTATAAGCGTGACCAGTTTAGACCATGGGTTGTATGTGATGTTTTGTATGTTCCATAGATTGTTCAGCCGCAGCATTGAGTTGCTTGTGCCATTCATTTTTCATGTCGACATATCATTGTATATGATTTTGCTCTAAATGGACACTCCGACAATGAGATGAGGATAGCATTAGACCCTCTGTGTGCACTACTCCCATTCTTATTATGAGAGACGAGTATCTTAACAAATATAGTTCCTTTCATATACGAGCGGTCAAGAATAGGTGTTCCCCATCAGCGGGTGGAGCAGGTGATTGTGGTGTTTATGTATGCATGTATTTATACTATTTATGTTTTGAACATAATTTTGATTTTGATCCAGATGATAGCTCTATTTTGAGGACCAAAATTGCTGTTGACCTGTGGTATAATCATTACAAAATAATGTGAGTAACATTTTATTATGTTCGAGACGTAGCACGACTTATTATTATATGTTAACAAAATATTATTATTTAGTGTTTTATTAATCTATAATTATTAAATAAAATATTATATTTTAGAAGATTAATAAAAATTATTACATATACATAATATTTATTTAATTTAATCCACATAAAAATATTATTTCAAAAAAATAAAATTTAATAACAAATTGTGTGACTATTTATTTCCTTTCACATATTGATATAATTAAATCTTATTATAAAATATATTCTTAATAAAAATTTAATTAAAAAGAAATAACAAATTAATCCATTAGTCCCTGACCGGTTTAAATAATACACTGGATTATTTATAAATCTAAAGAAATTTATATAAATAACAAAAATATGTAATTGTTTATCATAACTAATTCTAACAACAAAATCCAAGCAATTGTTGACAACAAATATTAAGCAATATTAAGGCTGCAAGTGTTATTGACCATTGTCACAACTAGTTATGTATCAATTATTAAAATAACAAGTGTTACGAAAATATTACGCTAATTAAGAAAAGTTTACAAATGGATAAAACAATGTCCAACAGATGCATTAGAGTTTTATTAATATCTGAGCAGCTGCCTAATACTTTAGCATGCAACCTTCCATCTCTGGAACATATCCGAAAGTACCCTAACATATACCTGGGAACCTACAAATAAATTTAAACAAAAAATCAAAAATATGAATGATTTAAAAATATTGCAAAAATTAATCAATACATTTAAAGACACCAAATGAAAATCACATGCATCAAGACAATTACGAATCAATGTCACATTCCCACAACTTCTATACATTTCAACTATAATGAAAAAGTTGCTTATAGTAACCACACCAACAAAACATCACAGTTGTCACCCATTAAAGTGTAGAGGAATTGGATTCTTGCATGTTGATCTATTATGACCCATGTTATGACACCTGGAGCACGTCCTCCTCACCACATCTTCTCCTACGGATGAAATTCGTTGTTTTTTGGGTCGTCTGACCAGCACACATTGTATAGGAGGATTGATGTTAATTTCTTGCATTTCTGAGGGAACAACCCAGTCTATCTCATCACCCACTGGTTGAATTAGCTCTGTATATATTGCGACAAGTGCTTTAGTAGTATAAAACACTAAGCACAGAGAATTATACATAATCTAAGGTGTCTACAAACAGCAAGTGCATGAGCGTATGGGATCGGTTGCAAGTCAAAGAATCTGCAACTGCAACTCTTTTCCTTGATGTTAACAATATCAACCTTCCCATGATCTATTACCTTAAACTACCAATGCGAAATGGGGTCAACAATCATCGTCCGTGATAACTCCATCTAATCATCAATTTTTTTTTGCACGATTTCAATTAGTAACCCTTCTCTTGCAACAGCCACCTCACAACATTCATAAAAACATCGCTGCAACATTGATATAATATACTCAAGCAATGATACAATAGGAAGAGAACGTGTATTCTTAAGCAATGCATTCATACTCTCTGTAATATTTGTAGTCATCATGTCATACCTACAAGATAAAAATTGTGACCTCGCCCATTTTTGAACCCTAATCTTATGCTCTAGATAGTTGGCTGCCTCCGAATACATCACCCTCAAACTGGCCATATATTCATTGAACTTACCAAATCGGTACACTTTGACAGCCTAAAAATATGCTTGTATAAAAATGTCTGTCTTTTGTGATCGTATCTTGTACCTTAATTTGATATTATCGGATATATGATAGGTACAAAAACCATAAACTGCATTTGGAAAGATTAAGGTGATTCCTTTCTTAATGCTATTATGTCGGTCAAAAATGAACACCAAGTTCTCTATCGGACCAATAACTTTATGGAGCTTCATAAAAAACCACCCCCAACTAGCATCATTCTCTGAACCTACTATACTGAAGGCAATTGGAAATATTTAATCATTCTCATCAAGAGTTGCGGCCTAAAATAATGTGCCTCGATATTTATCCTTTAAAAAAGTACTATCAATCGCTATCACGGTTCTAATATGACTCCAAAAGCCACAAATGTAAAGATTGAGGGCCATAAAAAAATATAAAAAGTTATCTTCGTCGTCTGTGACAAATGCATTAACTGATCTAGGAATTTTATCTTTCAACATATAACTATATAGTGGGAGTGCTTTATATGACAATGTCAGATCTCCAGCCACAAGTCTCAATGCTTCTTCCTTACTATGCCACATTTTCGAGTATGACAACCGCACCCTATATTCCCTTTGAATGTCATCATGAATATTTCTGGGTGTATAAATCCTATTGATATCTGTGAACTTATCTTTGATCAGTTGATCAATTAATAGGGAATTTGCTTGTCGATGGCTTTCTTGTAACTATTTGTGCTGACAAGTATGGATTGTCTTCATTCTAGTAACTTGAAAGAATTTGTTCCCAGGCTTCGTTGCTCGAATTTGCCATTTACAACCTTTACTTTTACACTTTGCCTCAAATTGATCTGTAGTTGACTTGCACACTTTGATTTCAAAATGATTTTTTAATGTCATAAAACCTAATTTATCTCGTAATTGTTGCTTCGTTTGGAATATTTGACCAACACACACATCATCCACTCCTGAACTGGATGAGCCATCAGTTGACATAGTTATTGTCGGTGGGACAGAGGGCATATATCTGATGTAGCTCAAAACCTCACATCTGTATCAATATAGTAAGTGTAATATTATGTTCGTTCAACAAAAGGATGCAATCTTCCCAAATTTTCATATTTTTATGCACAACAACCCGCAACATACCTCTCAAAGTTTTATTAACTACCTCAATTTGCCCATCTGTTTGAGAATGACAAGTAATAGAAAAGAGCAATTTAGTCCCTAACTTACTCCATAATATCTTCCAAAGGTAGTTCAAGAACCTCACATCTCTATCATAAACTATTATTCTCGGAATGTCATGCAATGCACTACTTCTCTAAAGAACAAATTAACAGTATTTGTTGTATTATCAGTTTTATGAAATAGTATAAAAAATGCATTTTAAAAAATCAGTCCACTAAAATAAATATAAAATTTCTATCCTTTTTTAACCTAGATAAATCCAAGATGCATGAAATCCATGAAAATATCAACCCAAGGTTTATGGCCTTGGTATTTTGATAGACGAGTATTGCATGATGGGTATAAGAATCATTATTCCTTTGTATTGAATGGACATAATATTACACTTACTATATTGACACCAAGAGAAGTGTATGAGGATCAAATTTAAAAATTTCATTGAAAGGCAAAAAGGAAGTGAGTTCGAGAGTTCTAAAAGAAAAGAGGGAAAAGGCGCCCAATAGTAAGTGATTGTACAGGTAAAGAAAAGAATAGAGATGTCCAAGAGAGAAAAGTGAAAGGAGAGAAAAGAGAAAAGAACAGAGAAAAGTTTTTATGCAAAAAAAAGAGAATTGAAGAGAGCATATTATAATTAAAGATCACTTATTCTAATTATGTACAAAGAGTCATTTTTATCTACTACTAATCTTAACTTTACTTTACCTAATGTGTTGTACCTCTTTTGTAGGAATTTTCTAACGTACATGTGTAAGGGATTACCACCTTTAAGAGGTATTGAATATTAGATTGATTTCATGTCCGGGGTTGTTATTCTAAATCGACCTGCATCTTGAGAAGACAAAGGAATTTCAAAAGCAAGTTGAAGAGCTATTAAAAAAGGGGCATGTGAGAGAAAGCATGAGTTCATGTGCTATTCCAATATTACTTGTACCTACGAAGGATGGGAATTGGCACATATGTATAGATTGTTAAGCTATTAACAAGATTATAATTAAGTATCACCATCCTATACCTAGAATATATGACATATAAGATAAATTGCATGGAGCTTGTGTATTCATTAAAATTGATTTGAAAAGTGGTTATCATCAAATAAGAATAAAACCTGGATATGAATGAAAAACCACTTTCAAAATTAAATATAGTTTGTATAAATGGATGGTTATACCTTTTGGGCTAATCAATGCACTTAACACTTTTATGAGACTTATAAATCATGTTCTATATGATTTCATTGATAAATTTGTTGTTGTTTACTTTGATGATATATTAATTTATAGTAAAAATCTTGATGATAGTAAAAATCTTGATGAGCATATGTGTCATTTGAGGGCTGTTCTTAAAGTTCTTAGGAAAGAACTATTGTTTGCCAATATTAAAAAGTGTAGCTTTTGCATTGATAGAATAATATTTCTAGGTTATATTGTTAGTGCATATAGAATTGAGGTAGATGCTGAAAAGATAAATGCTATCCAAAAATGACCAACGCCTACTTTTGTCAGTGAAGTAAGTAATTTTCATGGGCTTACTAGTTTTTATAGGAGGTTTGTGAGAGACTTTAGTATAATTACTGCTTTTTTGATCGAGGTTATGAAAAAGGAGAATGGGTTTAAATGGGATGTGGAACAAGAACATGCGTTTGCTACTTTAAAAGAAAAACTATATTCTGCTTTTGTCTTACTTTTACCTAATTTTAGTAAAACTTTTAAGATTGAATGTAATATTTCTAGGATTAGTATAGGTGTTGTTTTGATGAAGGATAAATGTCCATTACCTTATTTTAGTGAGAAGTTAAATGGTGCACAACTCAACTATTTTACTTATGATAACGAGCTGTATGTATTGGTGAGAGCATTAGAAACTTGGCAGTATTATCTTTAACCTAAGGAATTTGTGATCCATACTGATCATGAATTATTGAAGCATCTAAAGGGACAAGGTAAGCTGAATAACAAACATGCCAAGTAGATTGAATTTATCAAAACTTTTCCTCATGTGGTTTAATATAAGTAAAGAAAAAAAAATGTGTAGCTGATGCTTTATCAAGAAGGTATAGTCTTGTCTTTACTCTTAGTTCTAAGTGGTTGGGATTTGACCATCTTAAACAAATGTATGCTACTGATTTTGACTTTGTAAATGTGTATCATACGTATGAGTATACTGCTTTTAATAAATTTTATAGGTGTGATAGTTTTCTTTTCAAAGAGGGTAAGTTATGTGTGCCTATTTGTTCATCGAGGGAATTGTTTGTGCATGAAACACATTTGGGGTTTGATGAGATATTTTGTTGTTGCTAAAACATTGGATATATTGCATAAACATTTTTTCTGACCTTATATGCGTAAAGATGTTGAGCAAATATGTTCTAGATGCAATGCATGTAGGCAAGCTAAATCTAAGGTTTAACCACATGATTTATATACTCCTTTGCTTATTTCTACTGAACTTTAGGTTGATATTTCCATAGATTTCATCTTAGTTTACCTAAGTCAAAAAGGGATAAAGATTCTATATTTGTTTTAATTGATAAATTTTTCAAAAATCGTACATGTTATGCCGTGTCATAAGACTGATGATGTAATAAATATTATTGATTTGTTCTTTAGGGAAGTAGTGCATGTGTATGGCATTCTTAGGACAATAGTTTTTGATAGAGATGTGAAATTTTTAAACTATTTTTGAAAGGTATTATAAAATAAGTTAAGGACAAAAATGGTTCTTATACCTTTCATGCAATGCTTGTCTATCAAACTACCAAGGCCTCCTCAACAACAAATGGCCAACATACATAAGTATCACATCACATAATACTTCATCAGCATACTTTCTAATAGAAAATGACACCAAAACTTACTCGTTTACATTCACTTCACCATATTCATTTAACCATTACAGTTTATATGGTCTAAGATGTTTCATACAATGCAACCTCATTTTCTCAACAAGTATAATACTAACTACATTCGTGTACCTACCTTTTTCTATAATTAGACTGCATATTTTTCCATTTATATGACACCTAAAATGAAAAATATTATCACGTTGCTCTTCTTCTTCATCTTTCATATGCATATTAAGAACACATCGAACCACTAAAGCATCACCATTCACAGGATATTTAACATCACTACAATCTTTTAAAGAAGGCATAGAATCAGAATCACTTTTAGAATCAATAGTCTCATCATCTCTTAAGATTATAACCCTTTTATTAAGACATTAAGAAGCAATAAGACCTACCCTTAAACATCTAAAACATTTGGTTTTACTATACTTATCAGAAAAGGATTGAGTATTGGAATTACCTTTACACGCAGTTGTATTTTTGTCTTTAGATTTTTCTTTGTAGTCAATAAACTTGAATGCACCTTTGTCCTCCTTCTTGGACCTTCCATCAAGATGAAGAGCCAAAATTCCCCTTACCTATTCCTTTATGTTTGAACTGTCTCTTTACCTTTATAGTCATATTAATCATGTCCTCGATCTTCACATAATGTTGTAGTTCCACAATATTGGCTATTTCTCTATTCAAACCACCTAAAAACTGTGCCATTGTAACTTCCCTGTCTTCTTCAATATTGACTCTAATCATGACAATTTTCATTTCTTTGTAGTAGTCTTCTATACTTTTAAAACCTTGAGTCAGCTCTTATAATTGTAGATGTAGCTCCCTATAGTAGAAGTTAAGTACAAGCTGCTTTTTGATTATCGCCTTCATTTTAGCCCAAGTTTTAATAGGTCTCTCACCATTTCTATTCCTATTCAAGATAGTTTGAACCTACCAAATAAGTGCATAGTTCATGAACTCTACAGCTATCAACTTGACTTTCTTTACTTCAAAGTAGTTATGACACTCAAATATGAGCTACACCTTCCTTTCTTACTCCAAGTACAAATTAGTATTGTTCTTGTCCTAAAAAAAATAAAATTTTCATCTTAATGCTATTAATATTACCATCACATTTTCACCACCTTTTATATATCTCCTAGTGGACTGAGCATCATCATCACTCTCACCATCCCTATGACCATCTTAGATCCCTAAAAAAATCACAGATACTAGCCACATTCTCATTTAGAGAAAAATCAAATTTTCATTCAATCAATAATCTCATCCCTTACATGTTTAGGAGGCTATTTATAGCCTTAAAAGAAAACTTAACCCTAAAAGGAATAGGAAGAAACCCTAGTGTTTTATAAATTTGGACCAACCTAGTAATTGAGCTAAGTTAACATAAATTTATAAGACAAATTAAAACTAATTAAAATAAAATAAAGACCAGTTCTAGTTACATTACTGCTCACCTATTTCATATTATTATTTACACTTTAAATAAGACACGTCACTTATTTAAACTTATTCAAATGATTAAAACCTTAATTAGCATATGACTAATTAGAAACACTAATATTGGACTTAGACTTGATATTTATATGTTCCAATAAGATGGACCAGCCTTAATTCTTTAATTAAAACTCCTCTCTTGGCCCATGCATATGTCACTAGCTCTTAATCTACAATCCCTTGCATAAATCCTTAAAATACCTCCTTAAGTTTCTTGGCTTTGGAACTTGTAATAGGTTCATGTGGTATAATTATGTCTTCTAGCTTGTCTTTTCTATATTCATCCTTCCCATATGCATTGCTACTCATATTAACGGTGGCTGGTAGTAGAGAAGAAGAATAAGAACTTCACCAATTTCTTTCATCTTTTAATTTCTCTTTTCAATTTTCTGAGAATTTAACATGTCTTGAATTGAATCATTGATGCTGATATCTATTATGGATAGCTAAATTCTTAACTAGGATTTAAGGCAATACTTAGCTAGAGATTAACTAATATGTTATTTTGAATGGATTAATTTAGTTTTAATTAATTTTTTCGGTTATATGTGCTTAATCACCATAAAAATAATTTTAAAATCTGTGTAAAATACCAACAAAAAAACATAAACATAGACTATGTATTAAAAAATAAATATAAACAAATAGGAATAAAGATATGTCCTAATTAATTGTGATTTTATATGGAATTAACCATAAAGCTTGGTTAATAATCAAGAAATCAACAGGTAATCATTACAACATTAATATTTTAACGGAAAATTAATGTGATAATTGAGTTAACTAACATTCATAACCATAACTATTCATTAATTCATATTAATAATTTTTAGCAAATGAACCCTGAAACCTTAGTATTTAGGTTCATCATTTACAACTTAGTTGCTCTTATAGTTAGTTTTAGATTTTTAGTTGATTTACATACATGCAATCCAATTGATTTTCTTTGTTGTTGATATTCATTTTCCTTAAGTCATAATAGCTTTCCATTCTTATAGGTTCGACATCATGAAATTCTTCTAAGGTTTTATTACTACTATTTAGATAAAAAGCAAGGATGACACATAGAGACCTTTCCAATGAACATGCGTCACCGCTGATCCCGAATAGAGGATCCCTAACCCGATCTCCTTCATTCTCCCTGAACACTCTCTTATCCCTCAATAAAATTAACCTTGGGTCAGGAAGCAGCCATACTCCATCCCTGACCCAGAGGACCCCTGATCTTGAGAAATCCATTAGTCCAAAAATGGGAATGATTAGAAGGTAATGGCAGACTCTGTAACTCTGAATTGTTTGTTCCATCATCTATCAACTTTAAACGACATGATAGTAACAGCCCCTACAATTTTGATATAATGAGAGCATTAATGAAATACTGCTATCACACTATCCAATAGTAGAAAGGATCCATTATTCTCATTCTCCTATGCCGAGTTCCATCACAAGAACGATGTATAAAACGAAGCAAGAGGAAAAATAAAAGAATCCTCTCTCTTAATCTCTCTTTCTCAACATCTCCTTTTCTTCTCTAATAATAGACTTCTCTCTCAAGAAAAGAGGTGAAATCGAGACTAAAACTTTTTCTTTTTACTTTCTCTAAATACATCTTCGTTGACTTAGACATCGGAGTTTTTTCATCGAGAAACCCATCTGACATTACTCCTTAGTGTGTTATTATTTTGCAGGGCTTGGAGATACAGCTTTGGAAGTTAGAATTGAAAGATAAACCTACAAAATCTGAGTTTACATAAACACAGTCACATACTTCATTACGTGCCTCAACAACTACAATTAACTCTACACACTTACAAAAATTATCGATCACACTTTAAAAATCATTTGATGATTAGAAACCTTGTCCTAAAAAGACAAACATATTTATGCTTAATTGTATCCACATGTTTCCTAGCAATTATAGGAAGAATCATTCCTGAAATATTTTCAAAACTCACATAGATCCTTAAGAATAGTACTTTGAAGTAGATATTGTGCACCAAAAGAACAATGGACTGACCATTGTATCCAAGAGGAGGGAATTTGCAGCTTCAGTACAAAAACTACTAACTTTTGTAACAATTCTTGATAAACCCAAAAGCAAATGAACAATCTAAAAAAACAAAAATACTTGCTATATATAACATCCCGGTCCGATGAGGGCAGGAAGTGGCGTTGGGACGAGGGAGCTTAAGCAAAGAGCGGCTTCTAACAGACTTCTAGGATGGTAGGGATGAACCGAATCCCACATCGAAATGAGAAAGAAAGTTACTGGGCTATATATATAAAATTGAAACCAAGTTGTCAATAAGGCCTTTTGGGATGAGTGGTGGTTTAACTCTAAGAACTACGCAGTTAAGCGTGCTTGGAGGAGAGCAGTACCAAGATGGGTGACATCTTGGAAAGTCCTCAGGATAACCATCCATTACCAAGAACAAAACCGTAAGGCCCCAAGGGTTGGGCGAAAGCGGATAATATTGTTGACACACTTGGACCAGGCGTTATAATTGGTATCAGAGCCAACTCTCCTCTAGTACGATGGTGGTAGTTCGAGGATAAACCAGGCGAAAACGGGTGGGCCTGTAACATTCCGGTCCCATGAGGACAGGAAGTGGCATTGGGACGAGGGATCCTGAGCAAGGAGCGGCTTCTGGCAGGCTTCTAGGATGGCAGGGATGAATCGAATCCTACATCAGAATGGGAGAGAAAGTTACTGAGCTATATATGTAAAGTTGAAACCAAGTTGTCAATAAGGCTTTTTGGGAAGGGTGGTGGTTTAACTCCAAGAACTACGCAGTTAAGCGTGCTTGAAGGAGAGTAGTACTAAAATGGGTGACCTTTTGGGAAGTCCTCAGGATAACCACCCATTACCAAGAACAAAACCGTGAGGCCCCAAGAGTTGGGCCAAAGCAGATAATATTATTGACAGACTTGGACCAGGCGTTACACCATGTTCCCATACTCACACAAGGTTCTAAATGCATTAGTCTTTGCTCTAAACGCTGTACTCATAAAAGTAATGCTACTTCAACAACTTGGATCATCAAACTGAAAGTTAAAAAGTAAACTTAGGATAGATGAAAATTAGTGTTCTAATGCAAGTGTACAGGATATATCAGAAACAGAAATGAAGTGCAAGAATGAATTGTAAGAAAACTCCCATGAGAACCTATGTAGGTATGTGTGGTCATGATTTTTTAACACAGGTACAGCAAAAAAAAACGATGTTAGCTTTAAATTCATCAAAGACGAGTGACATGCTATCAAGTTTATCTAAAAGAGTGAAAAACAGGAGTGCATGAATGGCAATGAAAAAGGGCATCATGCAAAAGCTTAAAACTTAATTTTATAGTGTCTATTTATGTGCCTCTCTCTCAAAAAGCATAAAGGTAAAAGAATTGCAAGATGCATCTTATTAAACTTAGACCTAAATGATTATCATTGAAGTTAACTTTGACCCGAATGAAGCCCTTTTATGTAGGAAAAAAATATAAATAAAGATTCACTTGAGAAGCCATGTTCATAAAAATTCACGACTTAGAATGTAAAAACAGAGATTTAGAGTGACAAACTTACCTCGATCAGAAATGGCATACATAGCCCACAGCTCATGTTTCTGGGATTTAATCGAGACAAAAATATTTTTATAAAAGCCTTTCCTCTTTTACTAAAAATGATAAATCATGCACAAGTTCAAAAATATAAGTTCACTATAAAAATGAATAACTAAAAGGGCAATCAAAAATCACATGGTTGATGATGATTACCAGTTATAGTCAAATATAAGAACGTGCTCTAGCATTAATATTGCTCACAATAAGCTCAAATTTAACAGAATGGCATGCTCACGGACCTAAGATATGAACCACATAATAAAATTGTAAACTAATCACAAACCACTGAACTGAAATATACTCTTAATTTTAATGTTAATTTGTATCAATAGAATAGATTAGAAAATTGTAAAAGTAGATTTCAAGAAGAAAGGTATAATAATGCTCACCCTTACAAGTGTAAGTCTATATGTTATGTAGTGTGCCTTTGCCTATACTCTTGGCACACCCTCTTCGCACAACTCTACGCCATGCATCTCTCATGTGTGTGCTAATATACCCACACGCTCGTCCCTACGAGCGCATGCCTATGTATTGTGCCGCCCGCCTTCACATCTACTCTTGTGTACCTCCTAGCACAACACTGTGCCCTGCACCCTCTGTGTGTGGGCCTATGTGTTGCGGCATAACCTTATGCCTTGGCATATACAACTCCCTGCATGTGCTCCCACGGCGCGCTCGGCGCCCTGTGCATGTTGTCTTTATGCACGTACCCTCATTTCCTGAGGGTCTCGCTCATTGCCCACCTTGTATTTGCTTGGCACTTGATGAGCCCTTAGGGTAATTTATAAAGGCATCTTGAGTCATGCAAGGCATACTTGGGCCACTCTTGGCTTCCCTTTGTATATGGGATCTAGAATAACCCCAACTGTTCTAGTGGGAAGTAAACCTATGTCCAATAAGTGAATCAAACCCGTATTTTCTTCCCTACTCATCTAATTAGTCTGAAACTTGGCACCGATCAATATTTCATCCCAACAAATTTATTGGAACCCCATATATGCGACACATTTTGTCTCTAGTATGGTGATGTGTGAAACCCCTCTAATTTTGATCCCACAGTATGCTGCTGCTGCCGTTCACTACCTCACATGCTGCTCAACATTTGTACCTCTATGCTCGCACTTCTGTTGTCATGCCTCAGTATCATATAACACTTTGTCTTGCTTTTCACCCATGTGCACACCCGCACATGCTCATGTCTCATCTAAGACTCGGCACAAGGCTTCAAGCTGTGCCGAAGTATGTATGGCCAAATTCAATCGTGTGACAATTCTCCCCCACCAATTGAGCTTGACGTCCTCATTGACTGTGAGTCTTGGTAGTCTTCACTTCTTTGTTGAACCGCCATTCTTGTGTAGCTTGTTTCTCTCAATTAGCATCGACTATCTTTAGCCCTTCCACTGAACCAAGTACTCCCTTCCCTGATTCTTCCCATTCTTGTCCCAAACCCTCATGGAGCTCGCTTGACTTCTTGGCATCCCAACTCTATCAAGTCTTCATGGTAAGGCTTTTGAGAAAGCTCTGACATGGTTTTTAACTCACATCCTCCCCATCATCATCTTTTGACACTAATTTCCCATTACACTATCTTGCTACTGATCCTTCTCTAGATCCGTGATGTCATCTTCAACAACCTTCGTCTATGTTACACTCTAATAGTTTTCATATAGTATACTACCTATTTTGTGAACTTCGTCCCTTAGTATTATAAGCCTAGTAGTAAAACCCTCATGAGTTACCGTGTATGTAGAAGTGTGTAGATTATACGCAAGAGGGTGTGATAACTTAAATTCATTTTGAAAGAAGGTGTGTGGTATAAAATATAAGTCTATGAGAAAAAACTAGATTTTTGACATCAAAATCATCTACAATTGAGAAAAAGTTCATGTATTTTTGTAGAGCTCAGAGAGAGCTTTTTGATAATATATTATGGGTTTCATGAAATTATTTTAGTCAAAAGTTTTGATAATTTAAAGTTACTGTCCCAAATAGTGTGAACAAGAGAAGTATCGATACTTGACTCTGAGAACAGTGAAAGTATCAATACATGGGGTATTGATGTATCGATATATCACCCAGGAGATGGAATGTATCGATACTTGAAGAAAATATCGATACTCTGTGAACAGTGTGGCTCAGTATAGAGCAAGTATCGATACCTGGGCTATAGTGTTTTTATATTTGGGGAATAGTGATCGATACTCAGGGTATTTTTGACCTTGGAGACCATCCCCGACTAAAAGTATCGATCTATAGGGGCCATATATTGATACCTTGATGAACATGGATATTTTTGCGTGACTAAGTATTGATACATGAGAGCATGTATCAATACTTTGACTGTTCTGAGGACTTTTGTGTGAGCATGTATCGATACATGGTCACGTGTCGCACGTTCAGGCTTTTTTAGAGGGATATTTTAGTAATTTTAGGTCCTTTTTATATGCAAAAATAGGGGATCATCTTTCTAAGAGTTTCATTTCACTCTCTCTCTTCTCATTACAATAGAAACCCAATTCTCTCCCCTGTGAACAATCTTAGCTATTTCTCCATCAAACTCTATCATTTTAGTTCCTATGAACTCAAAATCAACACCAGAACTCAGATACCTCCTTTGATCGGAGTTCTAACTGTCAGATTGCGAAGAATTACGGAGGAGGGGTTATGGTGAACAGTAGTCAAAAAGAGAGATTTAAGCCAAAAAGAAACTTTAAACTCACCTACAAGTTTTGGTAAGCTTGTTCTTCAGTCTATCTCTCTATTTAAGCTATTATTTTACATAGATCTAGGAATAGATAGCTCGAGCATTGTTCACAAAATCCTAAATTTTGGGAGTTTTTTGATTTATCATCGGTATCGATAAATTAGAGGACTTTGATAGTTATTGATGAGAAAATTATAAATAGAGTGAGGTTTGGTGTAGGGCAGCATGTTAGAGAGAGAGAGGATAAAGAGAGAGAGAGAAAGAGAAGTGCAAGAGTAGTATGAACATGTATCGTATCATGCATGCACATTATGACAGATCGTGATTCTGTGTTGGTATATGTGTCTAGGCATAATAGCCGAGACGGGAGGATCTTTGCTGTGAGGAGGACATCCAGGGGATGATTTTCCACCTTAGTACGGTGAGTGGACACAATCCTTTCCCTTGGCCTCGTTTTATGTTATTTATAAGTAATTATAATGCTAGAAATGATAGCATATGAATATGTATATGTATAATTGAAATGAGGAGGCATTGGATGAATGTTGTGTGTGGTGATCGGGTTGGCCCTTTACTTGTGATAGCATTAGGATGATTGAGAATTCTTGATTGCCATAAATGTGAGGTCGAAGGCCTATTATGCTTATGCTTGATGATAGTGATATTATGATTTTGAAGTCAAAGGCCAATTTTATATATGTTTATGAATGTAGCACAGTTAAGTGTAATGGTCGGGATGCCATACTTGTTGATATGGCCTTGTGAGCTAATATGTCTTGTTTTACTGTTTTGGTTTTGTGAGCCACAGATGATATTTTTGGTCTTGTGAGCCACCAGCTATTTGATTTTCCCAGATGGGCCATTATTATTGATTTCTGATTTTGTGTGCTATGTTATTGATTATATATGGGTAAGGATTGGCCATACAGCTTATGTGGAGTGGGTGGAATTCAATAGATTCTAGAGTGTGGATTGACCATACAGTCCAAGGTGGGATGGGTAGAATCCACATGTCTAAGTTAAAGTATGCTAGCCTTATACTGATACGATAGTATCCCCAACCAGGGTTACGGATTGGCCATATAGTTTTGAGGGAGTGGATGAGATCCTATAGACTAAGGGATGTTATACATCGGCACACATTCCCAACTAGGATTGCGGATTAGCCATATAACTCTGAGGGAGTAGATAAGATCTTATAGACCGAGGGGCTATATATATTTGATATTATATTGATTTTTTAGACATGTATATGATGCCACATTTCACTATGATTGATTTGATGATTACGAAGATTTTTCATAATTAATGTTTGGACCTCTGATTTCTGTTTTTATTTATTTGTCTACTCACTGAGTATTTTTTTAAATATTCACCCCTCACTTTTTTATTTTAGGCTAGTGTAGTCGGACGCGACATAGCATAACTAAAGCGAGACTTCAGTAAAGTTTTGCAGGTACTCGACTCAGATTTTTACTTTATGGTCCACTGAACTGAAAAATATTTATAAAGGATGTGATTTTATGTATTTGGCTTAACCAAGAATATTTTGTAATGTATTTTGAGAAAATACAGATGTTGATATATGTTTGATTGAAAATCTTCTATTTTGAATTATTTTATTTTGAAAATGAGTTTAAAAATACGTACTAATGCCTTGTGACTCTAGGAGTGTATTCTAAGTGATAAAATATATTTCTGGGATTCACGACGATTATCACGTGATCGACTAGAGTCGGGACGTGATAATTTTATTGGTATTAGAGTTTATGATTTTGCGAGCGAGTTATGTTTTTTGTTTTTTAACTCTCTCGATTTTGACTATTGAAGATTTTTAGATTTTAAAGATTTCAATAAGATTATGTCAGTGGACCATAAATTGAGTCGAGTCAGTTATGTTTTATGATTTATGTTGATTTTTATGTAGAATATCGTCATGGTCCGAGAGGGGGAGCGGTAGACCTCGGAGGAATGTAATGATTCGAGATAATCAAGAGGCATCATCTCATGCTCCATCATTTGCTTTTGAGCAGGAACAAGTTCCTGTGGATCCTCCGCCACATAAGTAGAATCCTAAAGGGAATGTTCATTTCCCTTGGACACAGGAGACTTGGAATACATTCATGGCATTTATGAGTGCACAGAATTTAGTGCCGAATATAAATCAAGCAGAATCTTCTCCGCCAGTGAGAAAGTTATCCAAATTGATTAAAAAAGTCAGACAACTTGGAAATGTTCCTTTTTGTGAAACCACAGATGCTTTAGAAGCAAGCAGATGGCTAAGAACAGTACGACAGAATATGAATGACATGGATTTGTCAGATGAAAAAAAGCTGAGAGTGGCTACCAGATTGCTAGAGCAGAGTGCTACTACTTGGTGGTAGAATATATCTTTGAGGCTCAGTGCTAAGCCTACCTGGATAAATTTCCAGAGAGCCTTTCAAGAGAAGTACTTTATGCACTTCTATAGTAATAAGAAAAAGCAAGAGTTTATGGACTTGAAACAGATGGATAGCACAATAATAGATTATGAGACTCAGCTAAGACAGTTAGTAGAGTTTATTCCAGAACTTGCCACTGAAGAAACCTTGTGTGCTAAGTTTGAGCCAGGACTGAATTTAGAGATCAGAGACAGAATACTAGTGATAGGCAGACAGAGTTATGATGAGGCAGTGCAGTTGGCCCTTCGAGTAGAATCATTAATTGGAAAAAGAAGATCTAGGGCTAGATTTCAGAAAAGAAAGGACCTCAGTATTTCAGTAGGTCAGTCTTCGAGCGGCCAATCAATAAGTCTTGGGGTTTCTTCACTTTTTTCCCCTAGAGAGCAGAGATCATCTCGATTTGATACTTTTTATCTCGGGATCAAGGCAATCAGGAAGAAAGTTATTTGACAGTAGGCGATGTCCTAACTATAAGAGGTATCATGGTGGGCCTTGTAGATTACCTCTCCAATGCATTTAGTGTGGCTAGGTGGGTCACCTGAAGAGAGATTGTCCTAGTTTGGGGACAACAGAGACAGCTAGTCAGTCAGAGTAAGATATGAGATTTACTGGTACACAGCAGCCTATGCCTCAACCACAGTATTCGAGTGCTCGCCAGACTAGATCAGGAAGTGAGATTTACCCATGATCTTGCATATACTTGTACCTATCTTGGTTGCTTATGTGCTACTCTATCCATGCTACTGCACATATCTGTTAGTGTATATGCCCTAGAAACTATTCGTGTTGTCGATTTCAGGGCTTTTGATCTTGTATAAACTTTATATTTATTAATAAAAGAAATTGTTCTTTATTT
>JAVXUL010000014.1:171069-192420 GCA_035590515.1 Trichilia minutiflora | reverse complement strand
AAATATATGAGGAACTTAATGTCTTGTTACCTTTCAGTACTGACATAAAAGTTCAACAATCCCAAAGAGAACAGATGATTGTAATGAGTTTTCTTGCTGGTCTTCCATCAGAAGTTGTGACAAACAGTGTTCATAGCATGTGTCTCGTCAGTGTTCATAACATGTGTCTTTTTCCCTCGCTTGTTCATTAGTGTACTCCATTTTCTTTCTAAAGTTTGAATTTTTTAATGCCCCAAAGAAGACCTTAGAGTGTGAGCTGTTGGTTTCCCTTGAGCTTATTTCACATGCAGTAAGCTTTCTCCCAAAAGATATGTTATTATTTACTAAAGGAATGAAATTCATACATCTTTGAGGGAAAAGAGACTTGGAATGACACCACACTAGTACATTTATCAAATGTCTCATCTTTGCTTCAATCCATCTTTCTGCCAACAAATCAAATTCAAGATTTGTTCCCTTATTGAATTAAATTGAAGTTGCCATCCTTGGATCCCCACAAATACTAATAAACAGTTGCTTGTTTCTCACATCCTTAGATCCCTGCACAGAAGCATCCAACTTCTTAGTATGGTGCATATGCTAAATGGTGCGTATGCTAACTCTAGAAACAATAGTTAGGGATGGAAATAGTGTTGCCTCGTGCTGTCAGCAAGATATGGATACCATGCAGAAGATATGCATTGTTCTTCCATTGCTGTTCTTTCTTGTCGTTGAGAGAACTGCTTTATTCCTAATCCCCTTTTCACTGTCTCTTTGGTTCTAGATTAATATTCTTGTAACGTTGACACTTAATATTTTATATTTGTGAGACTGTTTTTACAGGTGGCAGATGGTACATTTACAGAAGAGCCTGGATCTGGTGCTGTAGCTATTATTGAGAACAGAAAGGTGTCTGTTGGGACGATTGAATGGGTTTGCAGGTGTTTGTTCTTGTTGTTTTTGTTATTAAATATTTTAATGTTCTAAATTTGGTATAGTACAATTCATTTCATTGCACTGAGAATATCACAAGGAGAAAAACCTTGAATTAAAATGTCCTTGCCGTTAAGCATTCTTCAAGATCACCATTGAAAAAGCATTCTTGATACCTGGCTGGTATAGAGGCCAATTTGAATTCACTGCAGTCGAAAACAATACTCTGATAGAGTTTATTTTAGCAATAGGAGTAAAGGCTGCTTGATAATCAATTCTATAAGTTTGAGTGAATCCTTTTGTCCATTAGTCTATCCATGTACCTCTCAACACTCCCACCAGCTTTACATTTTATAGTAAACACCCATTTACACCCACTATTTTCGAGGTAGTTGTGCAGGTCAACTACCTCCCAAGTACCACTTCTCCTTAGAGCATTCGTCTCCTCCATAACTGCTAATTTCCAATTTGGATCATCCAATGCTTCCTGTATATTCCTTGGAGCAAACAAGTGTGAAATCCTAGATGTGAAAGCTTTATGATTTTTTGATAGTTTTTTGTAGGAGAGGTATTTAACAAAAGGATGTTTAGTACAACTTCAGACACCTTTCCTAACTACTATATGAACATCAAGATCATAAATAACAGGAGAATTATTAGGAATGGATGGAGAAACAACAGGTAAACTATTTGAAATAGGAGCTAGAATAGGAATACCTGAACTCACAGAGCCATTATTTGGGTTTTCAGATTGGTTTCCTGCAGGATTGACATTCAAGTCTTTGTTCCTTTGATGAAATCTTCTTCTAGTATAAAACTATAAGTTCAGAATGCAGATTATGTTGATCAGTTTTTAGTATTTCTCCCCTTGCGTGAGAAACTCCTTCACTTGGCACCAAAGAACCTGGTTCTCCTAAGTAACCATTATTAGTGACGTGTGTCCTGTGTAGGCTAATTACATTGGGAAGCAGGACATAAATATCCCAAAAATTGTCGTCTATTTCTGTTTCTCCCCCTGAAGGGAATTTTGGGTGAAGTAAGATTGCTTTTCTAGAAAGGAAATATCCATACTCACATGCATTCTTTTTGTTTAGGGGTCATAACACTTATATGAACTCATAACTCATGTTTCTCCCCCTGAAGGGAATTTTTTGTTGCAGCATAACTCATGGAAAACACACCTATGGATCAAGTTTTGAATGAAATTGATTTGGTATATGAACACACACAATACACCCAAAAAACTTTTATAGGTAAATCTGAATGCAACATAGTTTCAAGAAAAAAAAACCTTTTAGACTTTCAAGAGGTGTTTTATACTTAACACTTTGGTGGGCATCCTTTATATCAAATAGGAAGTTGTCAAAACTGTTTCACCCCATAAATATTTTAGGACATGCATAGAAAAATATTCTGGCACGTGCTACTTTAAGTATATGTTTGTTTTCTCGTTTAGCAATGCCATTTTGTTGAGGAGTATTCGACAAGCAGATTGGTGGTGAATGTCCTTTTCTTTCAAACAATCATCCAAGTGCTCATTGAAATATTCTATTCCATTATCAGAGTGCAAAATACCAATTTTGGTTTGAAATTAGTTTTCAATCAAACTGTAAAAAATTTTGAATAAGTTTTTCCCTTCAGATTCCCTGTTCATTAAATAAACCCAACAGAAGTGTGTATAATCGTCAATGAATGTAACAAACCATCTTTTTCAGAAAGAGGAGCAATAATTTTAGAAGCACCTCAAACATTGCTATGAATTAAATAAAATGGTTTGGAAGCTTGGTAAGGTTTTGGTAAATATGTAGAACAATGATTTGTTTTGCCAAATTGCAACTTTCACATTGAAAAGAAGAACAATCAATTCCTTTAAATAATGTAGGAAATAAATGTTTTAGATAGGTAAACTAGGATGTCCTAGTCTAAGATGCCATGGCATAATTTTATCTCGAACAGCAATTGAATTAGTACTACTAAAGCTTTGATCCTTTTTATTACTAATAGAGACTTAATCAAAGTAGTAAAGACCTTCAATCACCTTAGCACGTCCAATCATCATGCGCACTTGCTGGTCCTGAAATTCACAATGTGATTCAAAGAAAGTGATCCGACAATTAGAATCTCTAGATATTTTACTAATAGACAAAAGATTGCAGGCTAATTTAGGAACATGAAGAATAAAATTCAAATTAATTTTCTTGGTTAGTTTAACGAGTCCTTTCCTTGCAATAGGTGAAAAACTACCATAGGCAATTCTAATTTTTTCATTGCCAGAACAAGGAGAATATGTGTTAATAGATGAGAAAAACTAAGCATATGATCCAAAACACCGGAATCTATAATCCACGGTGATAAGAGATGGCTATGGGCTTTTTACCTGTTTGTGTCAAGGAAACACCGGGAATACCAAATGAGAAATTGGTCTTTATCAGTGTCAAGAGTTGATCAATTTGCTCTTTGTTGAAAGGACTTTAGTCGAGTTCATTGGCAGGAGGAACCCCACAGTCGTTCTTTCCTCCTTGCTCACTATTTTTCCAACTTGTAGGTTTGTTATGAATTTTTTAGCATGTCTCATGGGTATGGCATGGCTTGTTGTAGATAGAAATCACACCAAACCTGAGGCTTCTCATCACCCCTGCGCTGGTAACTGGCAGCCTTGTAGGCAGCAACATCATTGATTAAGGCAAAATTTTCAATTGACTCACCAGTAGTCCTTTTCTGAGCATAACACTTCTTTGGCTTTCTTCCCTTCTAACTTCAGCAAAAATTTCACCAATGGATGGAAGAGGGCATCTGCCAAAGATCCTTTCTCGCACTTTATTGAACTTGATGTTGAGGCTGGCAAGAAACTTGTAGATACGGTTGTCTTCTTTAGTTTCTTGTGGTGGTTGCAATCATCAATAAACTTCCACTTGTACATGTTGAAGAGGTCAAGGTCTTGCCACAATCTTTTCAATAGTATTTGGTAATCAAATAGGTCGAGGTCTGGCCACAATCTTTTAATAGTATTTAGTGATTGAATCATCTCTTTGTCATATGTCTCCCAATTTCAGTGTCAACTTGATATTGATTACCCGAGTTAGAGTACATATGACTCACTTTATTCTTTTGTAGTATGATAGCACATATAATTAGAATTTACATCCTCATCCACGAAATTGACTAGCCATGTTATAACCATGGAGTTTTTAGCATCCCAAGTGGCATACGAAGGGCCAACTGTTGTAGGAACCTTCTTGTGCCCTGCAATGTAGCCAATTTTTTCTTGCCCACGAATATACATTCGGACAAATTGAGACCAATGAAGAAAGTTATCACTATTTAGACAAATGGTGCTGATTTGGATAGAGTGGGTATTGGAATGATTCGGTTGGGTCTTAAAAGTTTTCATCGGGATAGCAGTGGTAGATTTCTAGTGGTTTTAGACATGACTTCAAACATGGCTAATGAGTTTGGGACAATGGAATGGAAAGCAGTAGATTTAGGGTTTTAGACATGTTTAGAGGAAACCTAACTCTGATACCAATTTAGAAAGTGTAATAATTTGTGTCTTCGATCTTTGAAAGAGTACAAGATCACCTTTAAGAAGGAAGGGAATTATAATAAAAAAGGAAAAGAATAAATCAGAATACTGACAATTGTCTGTAGCATATATTTCCTAATTTACAGCATTGACTATTTGTATTTACATAAAACACAAATTCTAGTATATTTCTAGGATCATGCTGAAAAAAAGCCAAATCCCAAATTGATTGGATTTCCAACATATTACCTGTTAATATATGAGTTGTATAACAGTTGAAAAATGCTAAGAGAAAATAACAAATTCTCCCCTCTTCAATATTTTCTCTTAAACTTTAAAAATGACTAAAGATCAGATACGAACACAAAGAATTAAAGATAAACCATATCTTCTTCTTTTAGAGCTTTGGAATGATCGAGAGAGAGAACTCAACAAAGATTTGAGGGAAGAAGGAGAAAGAAATCAAAGAGAAACGAAGGAAGGGGATAGAATTTAGGGATTTGGAATTTTGGATGATTCCAAGCCGAATCTTTTTGTTGTTGTATGAAACCTGGATCGCATTCAGGTCAGCGTTTCCCTAAACCTTATTTGATTGTTATTTTGAATCTGGTTTGAATATTTCTGAATGTGGATTATTTGAATTTTTTTGGGAATAGGTCGGATCAGGTATTTTTCCCATCTCTACCCAATGCTTTGGCAGAAAAAAATTCCTTAGCAATTTGTTAGTCCTTTTGGCAACATCACAAGGGTCTTAAAATATGAAAAAAGAAATTAATAAGAAGGAATTATGCTAGCACAAATTGGATCAATATTAGTAGGGGTGAGTACATGCGGTTTGAGATAAAATTTCAAATCGTCTTCACATTGAGATTTGAAAATAAATAAATCCAATTCAATCGGTTAAAATATTACAAACCAATTGAATCCAAACTGCAAATTGCGGTTTAAAACGGTTTAGATTCGTGGTTTAAATTATATTATAAATTTAAAGATATAATAATTGATTATTATCAATTCTATAATCTCTCATTAACATTTAAGAGTAAGCTTCGTAAATAATTTTTTTTTTATCCCTCTGTGAATAATATTTCTTTATTAATTATTATTAAATGAAAGAGATGAAGGTAAACCATATATAACTTGAGGTGATAAATAAATAATAATAAAAATTTTGTAAGGTAATATTAAGCGGTTTGGTTTGCGGTTTCATAGTTTGAAAAATATCAATCCGTAAGTCGATCTACAAATTTTCAATTGTTTGGATTGGATCGGTTTGAAAATACTCACCCCTAAATATTAGTCTTCTTTATCTCGAATGAAAAGCTCTTTTCCAATCCTTAAGCCATTTCTCAATATTTTTAACCATCAGATCCTGAGAACTTGGATTATCACGCAATGGTAACCCCTAATATTTTAGTGTCCAACTTCCCTCTGGCTCTGAATTTATTGGCCAAAGCTTGAACTTTTTCATTTGAAGTATTGATTCCTATCCTTGATGAAGTCCTATGTCAATTTAGCAGGTGATATTGTATGTGTAAGCGCTACTTCAATTTAAGGAATAAGACTTTATCAAGAACCTTGTACAGGCTAGTAACAAGGCTTGTAGATATGAAATCTAAATTTTAGTTGAATCTTTCATCTTAGCGATGAGACAAATGTACATAGCACTGTTTATATTATTGATTACACCTGTTTCATAAAAATTATCAAATTCCTTTATTAAACCCTTTGATAATATCCTGACAACTTTGGTAAAATTCCTTAGAGAGTTCCTGGCAACATTGGAAGATCTTTCTGATTTTTCTTCTAATCTATTCTCAAGTCAGGATGCCTTAGCTGCCGCTCACATGATTTCTGACTAATGCTTATAAAAGGGACATAGATCTGAAATATAATTGATAATATTAACATACTCTTATTTGAGAACTGAACCCTTATCTGTTGATTTGTGTATTTACATAAAACTGGAAGTTCCTGGCTTCCAGTTTAAAGATTTGAAGGCATAATTTCTAATTACAACTCACAGGTTAATCTTTTCCTTCTGCAGGCACGGAGTTGATGCCAGTCTGTTTGAAGAAGTGGACGGCGAGGAATTTAAGAATCAATCTATTGTCTACATTGGAGTAGATAATGTGCTTGCTGGTTGTATTTATGTTGAGGATCAGATCAGGGAAGATGCAGCAAATGTTGTTAAATCTTTGTCTAGGCAGGGAATTGGTGTATACATGCTCTCTGGGGACAAGAGGAATACTGCTGAGTATGTTGCTTCTCTTGTTGGTATTCCAAAGGAGAAGGTAAGATATGGCCTTTTTCGTTATTGAGCACCTTAGAGTTAGGGGTGAGATTTAATGTGAATATCTTTTCTTTTGGAATGGTTCAAGCATAGCCAGAATTGGCAAAATATTCTTCAAGTTGAAAATGCGCATACTAAACAAGCTGCATATGATAATAATGTATATGATGAGGTTACTACAGCAAGAACTGAGGCTGAAACTGGGGAAGATGAGCATAATCTAAAGGTTCTTTTAATGTGAAGGATCAAATAGAAAATAAAAATTCTTCTAATGCTAGTATAGCCGGAAAATCTATTGCTTGGTTAACTGCATCACCCATAAGGATAAAATATAATGATAACCTTGTCTTTAGTGATGCCTGATAGTTGATGTCTTTTAACTGAAAATATGATGAAATTCCTAATCCTAGCTTTATGAATAGTTTCTTGATTTAGTCAAGTTTTTAATTTTTTTTTTTAATGCTTTCCGTGTAATTCTCTGCCGTTCCTTCTTTATGATAGTTGTTTATGCTTTATTATCTTTTCCACTTTTATTCCTCATATTTGGGGATGAAACCTTACCTTCTGGTATTAGAGTACTGTTACACAATTATTAAAATGACTTGTACTAAAAGTTTAATACTGTTGATGAAATTATAGGGGTATTGTCGTTAAAAAGTTAATGTGGACACATCAAGAGCTATCGCTGCCTGAAGTTCACGGTCATCTGCATGATGGGGGTTTTACAATTTCAGGGTCATACTGTGTAATTAAATTCTTATGTCTAGGGGTAAAGACCCAGATAGATGGGTTTTCCAAATAGAGAAATGTCAATGGGTCACCAATGCATACCGTTGCTGAACCTATCCTCGGGTATCAATGCTTAAAGCAAGCCAAGGGTTACATTTGCACAATGTATTCTATTCTGTTCACTGGAGCAGGCTGATGTTGGAGTAGTTTTTACCACATTACATCAAAAGTAGATGGTTAGCCGAAACTGGAGTAGGTAGATAGTAAACAAGAGGATTATTTGATACATGTTTCATTAATCACTTTATTTTGGGCATGCATGAGGATTTAAAGTTTGTTTCAAGAGATATGAACATCCATTATGATCTCATGCTTTTCGACTTGCAAAATTCGTGGAGGATAAATTTGGACTATAACTGATCATTTTTTGTGTACCTGGTGTTTTACTTATACCTGAGAACTTCTTTATACGTAGTGATTGGTGAATATATGTATTGGACCAATTTTTGGGGTTTTGTCGGCAATTGAAATCCATTTTGATATTTATAATAAACTTTAAATTAAAACAGAATCCTAGAGACATGAGGCCTTTAGTTCAATTCCTTGGAACCATTTGGTTAGTATTTTCAACTGCAAATGCAGTTTCTCTTAACTATACCTTGGCATAATCAATACTATGAGTTACACTTCAAACATCAATACCTCGCGAATTAAAAGTAAATTTCCACTCTGAACTGCAGGTGCTGTCTGGAGTTAAGCCTGATGAAAAGAAGAGGTTCATAAATGAACTTCAGAAGGATCAAAACATTGTAGCCATGGTTGGTGATGGAATCAATGATGCTGCTGCTTTGGCTTCATCACATATTGGAGTTGCCATGGGTCGAGGTGTCGGAGCTGCCAGTGAGGTCTCTTCTGTTGTATTAATGGGGAACAGATTATCTCAGGTTTGTTGCCTAGTAAATCTGGATTCTTAATCTCTTCTTGTACAAAAGCAATTATAACTGCTAATAACTTTTCAATCTTCATTTTATAAGCAGCAGTTGATATGTGTTTGGCAAATTGACCAACTTTTCACCTCTATTATTCAGTTGCTCGATGCTTTGGAGTTGAGTAGGCTAACTATGAAGACAGTGAAGCAAAATCTTTGGTGGGCCTTTGCATATAACATTGTGAGTTTCCATACATCGTGTGAAGGATAGTTTTGCATTCCATCTTTAATAAGCCCAAAAAAATGGTGATATTCTGTGCAGCATGGATCTCATATAGACCCACAAGTGGACTATTTGCCTATCAGCATTGTAGAACACTGAGCATGTTTGGTATAGTTGTCTACTTCATTTTGAAAGCAAAGTTGTAAATAGTATTTGATAACACCAACTTTTAACAGGCCAACTGATTTTTAAATTAATATATAATGTTTTAGCTTTCATCTCATAACAGCTGTGTAGCTACAACTGTGAGTACCTCAATACCAAACATGTCCACTGTACTTCCTAATTCTGACAATGGATATATTTATGTTGAAAGTGAAACTCATCAGTAGCACTAGTAAACCTCATAGATAATATTGGAAGGTTGCTAACGAATGTTGAACTTTGTTTCTTGTGCTCACGAGAATTTGAATTTTGATCCACTACTTTTTTGATTCTTTTCATTTTAAGTGTATGGGGATCTGGATTTTTGGTACGATTTCTTAGCTATTGTTTGATATTATTGCTGCCTTTCATTATATTTTTCCATTGTTTGCTGCAATAGTTGATTACTTTTTATGATGATATTTGTATGATACAGGTTGGAATTCCTATAGCTGCCGGAATGTTACTGCCAACAACTGGGACCATGTTGACTCCATCAATTGCAGGAGCCCTGATGGGTTTAAGTTCCATAGGAGTGATGACAAATTCACTGCTTTTGAGATTAAAATTTTCCTCAAAGCACCTAGAAAGTTTTGAATCTGGTCAGTCAACTCAACTTACGCTTGAAGAGAACGACAAAAGAAACCAACCTTACTACACTTACCCATCTTCCTCTACTGGTAGATAAGAGATAATGCAGTAACTTCTTTTTAAGATATATTTTATCAATAAAGAGATTTCTGAATTTGTTATTTCTTTCTTTCAAATTGTTGACATCTTATTTCTGCCTCTTATTACTTGTAAGATTTCGCAAACATCATAGGAAGAATGAAAGGAATACCTTGTTGAGGTAATCATATTTGTTTCAGATCAATAGATATGCTCTTCAAGCACTATCAAAGAAATGTAAACATCTTGGAACCTATATTTTCGGACAAACCAGTTACCACAAAAACCGTATGAGGTTGGGAAAAGAATCTCTCAGATATTGGATAGTTGTCGTTAAACTCGATAAAAAGTAACAGAAAATAAAGCTCGATAGGCTATCTGAAGAATAGCAGCGTCCAAAATGCTTATAAAAACTCAATTAATTATTTCTTGATAGGAAAAAAGAAACAAAGAAAGGAAATTTTGGATATAAAATAAAACAATTGCAGTTTTTAATTATTTATTTATTGTTATCTTCATCCTTTGCTTTACTATACATTGACCATAAAAAAATAGATTCTGAAAAGGTTGCAAGAATCCATAAACATAAGAACCAAATACAATTATTGAATAAAAATAATGTTGGGTATCCTAACTTAACTCTCTTATATATAACCTCTATAATACAAATTAATTACGTAATTAGTAAATTATATTATAATAGTATAATTATTTTACATTGTCATATCTGTCTATATACAATAATTTGGGACAAAAAATTTGTAATTTTAGTATTATTATAATTGAAGGTTGCAAGAATCCATAACCATAAGAACCAAATACAATAGAATTAGAGGATTACATTCTTAGATATTTCCTATAACTACAAGAGATTGGATCAACTGTTTTAAATTAACATAGTGTTTGTTGTTTTTATTAACAAAATATCTAAAGTATTAAATAAAATTTTAAAATCTAGATGGAAATATCCAAGCAGTTGGGGATTGACGACTGACGAGAAACAATTATTGAGTTTGAGCTCCACAATCCACAGTGTGCGGTTACAGTCGCTCTTCAGTTGATACGAAGATATTTGACAAATAATTTTAATACTTTTTTTTTAAAAATTTTTCTTCCGCTTTATTTTTTTGATTTTGCCTCTTATTTCATTTTTGTTTGTGCATGAGTAGAGAATAGAGCTTAATATATATGAAAACGTAAAATAGATAAGTAATTGGCAATACTATTTTTTAAAAAAAGAAAGATAAAATACCACTTGTTTACTACAAAATTACCCAAATAAATTGGTATTTTTTATAATTATATTTTTATCTTTTTTTTAACTTCATTGAGATTGATTGATGTGCCTCCTTAAACTAATTTTTAAAAATAATAAGAAATATTAATTACGTCTATTATTATTTAAATATTTTACTTAAATTATGAGTGATAAATTAAAATCGAACCTAAAATTTAGATATAAATCACATAATTCAAATTTAATCCATAAACAATAAACAATAACTGTAAATGATTATATATTTTATCTTGCTCATCCTTAAAATTATATTGGTAATTATATATATTAAATAGACATAAATAAAATTTCATCAAATAATAAATTAAATAAATGGACTTAATTAAGAAATAAATTTTTAATTACATAAATAAAATTTGACCAAATAATAAATTAAATAAATGGATAGAATTTTTTAAACTTAAATTAAAAATAAATTTTAATTATTAAATTCATGTTATCTAACAATTAAGATGTGAAGTACAAAAAGTTATATCTAACAATTGTATTAGTCAGAAAAATTAAATTATATAATGATAAAATACAATTTTATATTTAAAATTAAATTAAAATATTTAGAATACCAAAATTCTACCCTAAATAAAGTTCGATAATTTTACTCACTACAAAAATTAAAAAATGCCAATTAACTATATAGGGGTATATGTGTCAACTAAAACATTATTTGGTACATATTTGTAATTTTGTTTAAAGAACGATCAAGGACCAATTAGATAATTACAGTTGTAGACTACAAAATAAATAGTCGCGGAGTGTCCGCACTCTACAGAGGGCAAGGGGGGTCTCGAGAAAGCTGTATTTCCTTCCAACCATCCATCCATCCATCCATCCAGACACACCGAAAACAAAATCAAAACGAAACCCTAATCCTAACCGTCGTTTTCTCTGAGAAGATGTCTCACTTCGGGAGGTCAGGCCCTCCAGATATTACAGATACTTACTCTCTTCTTGTCCTTAACATAACATTCCGTAAGAAAAGAGCCTTTTTTTTTTTGCCTTCTCTTTTACTTTTATCTTTCCTTTTCTTCGTCTCGTATGGTTGATTAGTTTCGTTGAAGTGTTGTTTGATATTAAATTGTAATTGTATGTTTCAGGTACGAGTGCTGATGATCTGTTTCCGCTGTTTGACAAATATGGAAAGGTTGTTGACATTTTCATACCAAGAGATCGAAGGTATCTATGGATTATTGCAATTATTATCTCAGTGGACTCTTAATTAATTTGAATTGAATTGAATATCAAATGTTTATGTCGGTGCGTGTAGGACGGGGGACTCGCGCGGTTTTGCATTTGTGCGCTACAAGTATGCTGATGAGGCCCAGAAGGCTGTTGATAGGCTTGATGGTATTTTCATTTGCTTCCCATTTTATTCGTATTTTCATGCTATTTCTGATTTTTATGTTTATTTTTCCTTTTTTTTTTCTCTCTTTCACTTTGTCTAGGACGAGTTGTTGACGGTCGAGAGATAACTGTTCAGTTTGCTAAATATGGTCCAAATGCTGAGAGGATGTAAGTAATCTGATTGTAGTTCGAAGTTCTTATCACTGTTCATTATTTTTGTTACTGATATTATTTGTGATCCCATTTGGTATTTCACTTCTGTTTATTAAATTGTCTTTTGTTGTTTATGTAACTCTGTTTCAGTCATAAAGGAAGGATTATCGAATCGTTTCCAAAACCAAAGTATAGGTCAAGGAGTCGCAGCCCTCGTAGAAGGTGAGTAATCTTCCTTTGTCTTTCTGTTGTCAATTGTTGGTTGGCTGACTGACTGTTTTGTGTGTTCAGTCAATTCTATTCATTTTGTTTCTACATTTGTTGTTTGCAATGTAGCCACATTTGCTTTGGCTGTTACTGTGTATCTTATGAAGTCATGGGCAACTTATGCAACTGGATTTTTAATTGATGTTTGATCTTGGTTAATTTCAATGATTCTCAAAAGATCATGTTTCTGAAATCTTTAAGAGCATTAACAATTTGCTAGTTCCTCATGTCCCTTATATATCTTCTGAATTCATGAGTAACGCATACAACTGGATTTTTAATTGTTGTTTTGATCTTGGTGAATTTGAATAATTCTCAAAAGATCATGTTTGTGCAATCTTTAAGATCATCGACAATTTGCTAGGTCCTCGTGTCTCCCCAGGAATGTAACATTATGCCCGCTTGAGCTATGACATTCTTTTAAAGCTGTTTTGAATGTGGTTGAGTTGATAGTCTGTATATGCTTTTTAAATGTTCCTTCTTGGCATTGGAACCTTTTGGCTGTTTCTCATGCCAGAACTTTCTGAAGTTTTGATTCGTTGTATAGTTCTACACTTCATTGACTTCAAAAAGTGAGTAGGATGGTGTATCCCTTGGCTTCCAATCTAGAGATCTGGGATATTATTCCTCCCTACCTAGATTGTTGGATCTGGTAATAAGCCTCAGTCATAAATGGGGAGAAGTTATGACTGAAACCTATTTATGAAGTCACAGTTTCTTAGTCTTATACTATTTGTTCGACTAGCTGCTGTTTCATTCTAAAATTCAATGTATATTGAGCTGAAATCAAGGTCCTTATATTCTTATATGTGAAATTTTTTGGGCCATGCTTCTTGAAACCGTGGAGGCATTGGCATGATCAAAATGACGATCATGGGAGAAACATGTGTAAGATTAATATATAAGTGAGATTGCACTATACAAAGCTGCTTAACACACTTTGTACGGCAAGGAGTAGTTCATAAATTTTTTCTAGTGGTAATACAACATAATAGTGTTGCCAAGTATAAATTTAAAATAGGATGCCAAATCTAACTATTTTTCTTTTGGTTCATTTTAATTTGTTTTGCTTTGTTTAATATTTGTGGTACATGATTAGTTGTGCAAATGATCTTGACTTCCTGAGCTTTTCCTTTTATGTGATATCAATTGATATTTTTCATTATCAGGTACCGAGATGATTATCGAGACAGGGATTACCGGAGGAAAAGTCGTAGTAGAAGCTTGGAAAGGTATGAACGTGACAGATATCGTGGGAGGGATAGAGATTATCGCCGTCGAAGTAAAAGCAGGAGTATGAGTCTTGATTATTCCAGAGGCCGAGGTCGAGGCCGAGGCCGGTATGATGATTATCGCCGAAGTCGTAGTCGATCAGTGGGCAGGTTCTCTCACAATGCCTATTCCCATGTAGCGGAAATTTACTTGATTTGTTTTATCATTATGTAATTACTTAATTTTCCCCTTTTTATGCCGTCTTTGTACAACAGTGCATCCCCAGCTCGGCGTAGCCCCATTCCTCGCAGGAGTCCATCCCCTTTTGAGTCTTCTCCGTTGAGGGGGGAGAGCCCTGATAGACGCAGTCGTGAAGAGCGATCTCCAACTCCTCGAAGTGCTTCACCACATGGTCGACTTGCTGATTCCCGAAGTCCATCCCCCAGAAATTCAGACATAGATGTAAGTGTTAACACCTCTTGTGATCCGATCTGCTGCATTTTGAAAATTATTATTGAGTTGGTGCTTCTTGATCTCAATCTTGCAGGACTGATTTTTGTGGCTTACATGGGAATTCATAAGTAGAGTGGCATACTTGATCAGTGATGCCAGTCCTGGGGACATTTGAATACCTTGCATTTTCTGGTCTGAACTTTAATATGCTGGTATTGGTAGGACAGGATATCTTTGAAGTTTAATGATGTGTGTTGAACCTTTTTTTTTTTTTTTTTTACTTAGTTGTTTGCTATCTCTTACTCCCAAGTCTGTAGGTGGTTGTTTCATGTCAATCAAAGATTGTGTCGTAGGTTTATTTTTCATTAGTGTGTTTTTCTGGTTTATCTTTTTTCTTTTATTATTTTCTTTTTTATCTATGCTTGCAATTATCCCAATACCTGGCATGGGATGATTTTTCTTAGAGTGCATTTTATTTGGTTGTACTTGATTTTTAGGAGTCCTGATTCATCCTAATTTCTAAACCATTTATTGGGTTTTATAGCTATGTTCGGGAAGAAAGTTAATGGGGCTGAGGGCCAGGATGTTGATATTGTGCTATTTGTGGCTGTTGATGCTGTTTATTAGACGTAGATGGATGATCGTTGATTATGATGCTGGTATTAGCAATATGGCGATTGCTGGAACAAATATGATAGACTTTTGTTCTTTGAATTAATTGGTAAGACTCATAGTCAAGTCTTGGTTTTTGAAAACCCTTATATGATTCAGGTTTTCTAAGATTGACCCGATTATCCTCTGGTCTTTTGCTGATTTGAAAGTGTTGGCTCTGAAAGACACTGTAGTTGCTGTCAAGTTGAACATGTTTTTACCTGTGGCTCATTTGCTGTGATGATTAAAAATGGTGGACACAAATTCAACCTGTTCCTGTGGCTGATGCTGCATTTGAGATGGACCTATGGTATGCTGGTCTGAATTTGCAGCCACAATAATTGGACAGGGTAAACTATTCTATTTAATTATTCATTTGGGGTATTTCCGTAAGATTTTAGGACATTTAACTTTAGCTGTTTAAGTTTATAACCTACTATGCTGCTTAATGTAGTGAGTTGTAGCTCATGGGTCCGTGACTGTAGCTGTGAAGTGGTGACTGGTGCCTATTCTGTTGTATGATATGCCTGAGAATGTGGGTAACCTTGAAGTACTAATGAATAACCACCTGTAGCGGGCTGTGCTGCCCTTCTTGCTGGGGTTGGGTTGATAAATGGAACTAGCAAGTTCAGGTTTAATGACAGATTCAACTGATCTTCTTTAAGTTACATGTTACTTCATATTCCCGCGTGCTTATGCAATAGTTGTTCTATTCTCTGAAGTCATCTCTTCCTTCTTCATGGTTGTGGCGTGATTTGTGATATTATGTCAGCATCCAATTATTTTTGGATGGTCTTTATCCTCTCTTAGAACCTTAGGGTTGACTGTTTTTGCTTTTATCGATTACCAGGATTTCTCAAATTGCTGATCGCTCTTATGTTTTCTAAACTTGTGTTTCTTAGATTATTCATTGGAAATGAAAAATCTGACATCCTGAGTTTTGCCAAAATTAATCTGTCAAATGTTTTCGTAGAATTTTATGTTGCTATTGATGTTTATTTGTACTTTCTGTGGTTGGACTGTTCTCTGACTGTAAGATTTTGTTGCTTATTCTGTCATTGTTATTATGAAATTTGTTGATGGTATCTGATTTTGTCTAATCTTAATCGATGTAAAATTTGCGTGATACCTCCATTTTCACAAATATTTTCTTGGCTTTTATTAATTTTATAAGCATTATTTTCTATTTTCCCGTTTGTAATATGGTGAGTCTAGTCCCCGCATCCCCTGTGGTGCGGAGGTAGCAAATGTATTCTTCATTTGGATACACACTTGAGGTGGTCAATTTTTCTGATGAAATTATTTGTCAGTTCTTTCTGCAACATAAATCTGTTTTTGATCATTGCTAATTCATATGCATCATGAGGTGGTATGGTAGCTGGCCTTTCCTCCAGTCTTTGAATTTAAGGAATGCCTTTTTAAAATTCTATCTTTTGTTCTTTTTGTGGTACTTAGATGAAATTGTTATTTTCTACAGTTATGATTGATTATTTACTGATTTATGACTTCATCTGGGATTTTTTGTGTTCCACTTGCACTTTTGATATCACTACACGTTTAGAGCTTTTATTTAACAGCTAATCTTTAGTGGGATTTTGGTTTAAAAATCACTATATCACAATAATATGATTATCAATAATATGTAGTGGGATAACAAATAAAATTAGATGTGAGAAATTGGAATATTAAAGAATATAAAGGTTTACACTAAGATTATGAATAATCTTATGGATATAAATTTTGAATATGAGAGGAAATATATAATTACAAAATTTGAAATAACTTCAAAACCCACATAAAATGAGGGTAATGTTTGAAATCATAGCGAACGATTTCAACCAATTAATGTAAAAATGGAATTGATAGCCGGTGTGACCGATGCTACACTTCAAACGTGAAATAGGAGATGTACGATGTTTAAGGAAAAATTTGAAACATGTTTATTGGAAATATAATAATAAAACTGGAAAAAATTGTAAAAGGAAAGGGAAGATCTAGTGTCTACTCGATTTTGCAATCTAGTGGTTCAAAGAGTTTTTATTTTTAATTTTTTTTAAAGGTTAAATTATTTAAAATGTTCTTGTGGAGTTTAAATCTTTTTTTTTTTAAATGTTATTTTTGCTGTAACTCTCTCTCTCTATGTGTTAGTGATAGGGATATAATCGAATTGTGTGAAGTTGATACTTCAAATTATTTGATTCAATATCACCTAAAATCTTACAGTATGAATTTGCTTAATTGTATAATTTTTTATATTTAATTGAATTCGTGTATTCAAATTTGACTTAATTAATCTTAAATATTTATTTTTTTAAAATTTAAAATTTATTCGGTTTGATTAAATTACAAACTTAGTATATCTTCAATAATAACAATTTGAATATTAATATATTTGAATTTGAGTTTGACTTGATGATATTGAATGTCTATTTAGTTTGAGTAGTTTATGAATACACTTGATTATGTTTTTTGTAATTATCTACTTTGTGAGTAGGAACAAGAACAGGCTGAGAGGCCTTGTCCTAAATTTTTCCTTCGTATTCTTGTATAAAACCATACAAAGTCTTTTATTAAACATGCTGCTATCACTTTTTTTTTATTATTAGATAGCTTTCTTCGTTGCTTACTACTGAAGAAACATATTATGCAATAAATTTTACAAATTACAAGGTACTGAATCTAGTCACTAAAACTAAGTTAGAGGAAGCTCGAACTAGAAGAGATTAAGGAGTGCTTTATAGTTTGGAGGAAGGTAATTACGTGAGTTTGCTGCGTAATTTTCAGTAATGGTGCTGTAATTATTGAAGTGACCACTTCTGCTATTGTAAATATAGATAAAGAGTTTTCAAATATAATAAAAACGTTTAGTCATCAAGCATTGTCATTGGAATTCCAAGGAGTAATCTAGAAAGTAAACGACCGCGCAACTTCAAGAATGTGATGAGCTAAGAATTTCTTTCATAAGTTAAAAAAGCTAGATTGCTTGCACGACATTATGATAATATTTGTCAATGAATATAAAAGTGAAGCATTTTATGAAGGTTTTTAGACAATTCTTGTCCAACAATTTCAAAGAACAATTAAAAAAATATTAAAAGTTAAAAGAATCGAAAGTCATTTGAACTAGTTGGTCAAAAACGAAAATATTATCACGATATATTTCGATGTTTGAAATTTTTCGGAATAAAAATTTCAAATCTCACACATTTTTTATCGCTTAGTTGTTGATAAGTCTAAAGAAGCTTACTTCGAGTTGATAAAATCATTGTAATAATTGTTTTTTGACTATCTGAAAATATAGAAAGAAAGTTAGTAGCAATACTGATTTCTTGGCATAAACTATGATATTTAAGTTAGGTTTGAAATTCAAGAGAAGAGTAAAGTAAAATTTTAAGTAAAAAAAAAGAGATTGTATAAATACTGACATGGAGTAAGTGTGTTATTTGCCACTATGTCTAATTTTTTTTACGATGAAAGTGTTGGTATTTATTACAGTTGGTTATTAAACCTAGACTGTCGCACGTATGGGTATTAAAAAACAGCATTTATTAGAGAGCTTGTGTGTTGATGTTGAATAATGAGTCATTGTGTGATCATTATTTATAAATCTAGGATGGTATAATAATTACCTAAATCGTGACTTATATAGGACGAAATGTTAAATGCGATGTGAAAGGTTGTAGTAATCTCCAAGCTCACAAGTGGTTACTCTTCATCATCTTCATTTTTAGATTGGACTTTGTATGGGATCGATGTTATTTTTTTCGACTTGGGAGTCTTTGGTAAGGGTGGAGGTGACCTCTGTTGGTGTCGGAGTTCTTGGGTCACCCACGGAGTCTGTTTCCCGCATAGAATCAACTCCGTATCTTGGATATTGAGAGTGATCGTAGGGTCGACAATTATTGATCAAAATAATGATCTCGATTTTTACCTCTAATATGAGTCCCTTAAATTTCTACTGAAATGAAGTTTTAGTAGAAATTTGCAATCTTTCTCGAGCTGACATTAACTTTTATGATAGGTTTTTTTTCGCCACTGAGGTTATTTGAATTTTAGACTCTCACAATTGTAGGGTTCATTAATAGTAGCTTTGTGTATGCTATTTCAGATCTTGTCGGTCTTGAAAAAATATGGTGTTTAAACATGTCGTTTCAAATTTTGTAATGGTACCATATGTTATTTCAAGAATGGATGACATTGATAATGGTGCATCTTTTCAGAGTTCTTTATTATTGTCGGCTAATGTAGCATAATTTGGTTTGTCAGAATCTGATGGTTGAGGTTATTCTAGCTACTTATTATTCTTAGGACATCTATAAATACTCATTTTCACCTTTTTTTTCATACTTTACTAAAACTGCTTACTAGAACTTTGTTTAACTGAATTTTGATGCCGTTTATGCTCTTCAAGTCTTCGAAGTTTTTAATCTTTTCATTTTGTACTTATAACAAGTAAGTGATCTTGAACCCCCTTTCTTACATTTTTGTTTTGTAGAGGCTTGATTTAGGGAAATTTTAATTCCGTTAAATAGGATAGGACATAGTTTTGGCTATTACACATACCTAATTCTTCATGAGGCGACATAAATGAGTAGGAGCAAGAGAATATGATGAATTAGAAATTAAGATTATGTCCGAATTCATTGTTGTAGGTCATCAGGCTGATGCGATGAAAGTATAGCCTTGGTATCTATGGGATTTAGGATTTATTAGACCCTTGATGGAGGTAACTGGGTGTCAGGGTCAGTAATAATGTGAAGTAAAAAAAAGTATGCTAGGTTTTTTGTAGGTACCTGCGTGCTTCCAAAGGCTTGGAATTTGTGTGCTTTTAACATATAGACCTCTAAGTTGATTTGACTTCTATTGAATGTAGAAAAATGAGTTCAAGTGAGGACAGTGTGGTAATCCTATCTGAAAGTGAGCTCCCATTAAATGTCACCTTGCTTATGCCACCTTTGACCCTACTACTGACTTTTTCTCTGAGTCCCATGATCAAGAGTTGTCCACTGAGTATAATCAGGCTCCTTTTTTACCTCTAATTAGGACCGAGTATGAGGCTGACTTATTCTACTTGATTATAAGCAATTGTGACATGGAGGTATACAAGCAATTCTGTGACATTTTAGAGTTCATCACACTCAAAGTGCTTAACCTTGGGTAGATACCAAGTCTCCTTCCTCTTAATGAGACTACTTTCAATGAAGAACTACTCTTGGTCGGTTAAATTTTTTCTCCAGTTATTTTTTGTTTGACTTTTGAAGCATTTTTAAATCTTGTTATATAGCTAATCTTGAATAATTGACGCATCCTAATTGGGATGTATGTGTTATAGAATTAGTATTTTGATGAAGAGCCATCCTTTGATGATATAGCATACATCTAATGTTGAGGAATAATCCTGCTTGAGCTCAAGGTGGTACTACTTGCCAACTCGAGTAGGAACCCTCAATCTTGGAAGATGACTCTTTCTAGTAATAAAAACTAAAAGGACAAATGGTTCTTCGTTAGGGGGTGAGTAGAATTTAGTCTCCAATGGCAACATTCTCAGTCCTTTCAGGGTAGCTAATCCTATAGTACACTGACCCTGCTTGTTAAGGAAGAAAAGGAGAAAAATGACCATCTTGATAGAGATCGCTAATAACCTTTGTCGATGACTTTTATAGGGGTGTTAGCTTATAACTCTAGGTGATCTCTCATGAAAAGGACTGTGGCCCCTCGGAGGTGTCCCTAGGGGTGCCAATATGTTGTTGATGCTTCCGCCCCTACCTTTGTACCAAATAGAGGACAGGATCGCTAATCCCTGAGTGCGCCGACCCTGCTTGTCAGAGGAGCAAAGGAGAAGAATGACCATCTTGATAGAGATCGCTAATAACCTTTGTTGATGACTTTTACAGGGGTGTTAGCTTATAGCTCTAGGTGATCTCTCATGAAGAGGAATGCAGCCCTTCAGAGGTGTCCCTAGGTGTGCCAATGTGCTGTTAATGCTTCCGCCCCTACCTTTGTACCAAACAGAGAACCCTAAGAAACACCAAACAGAGAACCCTAAGAAACTTTCACTCAAGAGTAAGAGAAAGTAGAAGGAGTTGTCTCAGACTCAAACTGATGATGGGACTGATTCAGACAAGGGGCCCTTTGTTGTTACCCCAAGAAACGCCATACAAGGGTGCCAGCTCTAACAAGTTGATAAGGGCTTCTATTATAACTACCCGAAGGGTCTTTTTAGGTCATTTGGGGTAGTGCCAAAGCCAACCATCGTCAATTTGTCCTCCTTCATGTTTTTGTCTCAGAATTAAGTCTTTATGACATCGGGTAGGACAACCAACAACTTTTCAGTCGCCATCTCTTGGTTATCAATGCAAGCCTGTCTGTTATGGATAAGAAATTTAGCCAAGAGATAAAGGCCATAAGTCCCAACGCAATGGTGAACTTTGTTCATGACAATTTTTTTATATATTGTAATTGTATTTTTTCTACTTTTTTTGTTCCTCTTCTTCTT
>JAVXUL010000014.1:139667-158299 GCA_035590515.1 Trichilia minutiflora | reverse complement strand
ACCCATACGAATCAATATATTTAAAATTAGGAAATGAACATACAGACGAGTTAGAATCGAAGCTACGAACCTCGTGGTATGGTCGGTTTGCTCTAATTTCGCCTCTAACTTGAAAATCCCCAAATTTCTCCCAAGAACCCTAGCTCCTCCTTCGCGAATACGCGCTTCTACCGCCAAATTGCCGCTTCCAGCTTGATAGACGCGTGGAATGTAGCTCGTCTGCGAAGAGAATTCAAGATTTTGGTAAAATATAGCAAAAATTTAGAGAGGGAGGCAAGGAGAACGTGAGAGGAGAGGAAGAGGAGGGAAAAGAGAAAAGAAGGAGAGAAAAGCCCTAAAAATTTGGCCCCCTAACCCCTATTTATAGAAAATGGATGAAATTATCATTTTGCCCTTAAGTTTTCTTAAGGAGGAAGCTTCTAGAATATGGTAAAATCATCAATTTACGCTGATTCGATCGAACGAATAACAGTTCGTTCGAACGACTCCCTTAGCGTTTATAGAAGTCAGAGAGCTTTCAAATTGTCGGTCGAACGAAACGATATTTGGCCGAACGAATCCACACTTCGGTCGAATGAAATCCAATTCGATCGAATGAAGCCCCCTATTCGTTCGAACGAATCTGAAGCCACAAATTTCCAGAGAGTTCTCAAAATATCGGTCGAACGAATCACCTATTTTGATCGATCGAACCCGCCAAAATTTGAAATCTCACTTTAATACTCCTCAAATTTAAAAATATCATTGGAGTCCCACTCAAAATAAAACATACTTTTAATTATGTTGAGATCCCTGTATTTACGACCCCAAAATTCTATCTTAACTAATTAATTTCTCAATCTAAGTTACGAAAACACGCTCACATGCACACGGAGTATGAGATGAATGCAAATGTATGAACAGTAAAAATATAAAATGACCGTTATACTCTTGGGATATGAACAGGGGCTCACAGTTTCTAACACACACTTGAGTATAAATAGTGTTTGGGATAAAAGCTTTTATACAAATTATTTTTATAGAAATTAATATATTAATATTATATTATTATCACATGTCTTACAATAATTTTTGTAAAAAATTTGTATTTTTAATATTACTACATTAAATATTAGATAACTCACATATCCTATATAATTTATTAGCATTTATTTTTTTATAATTAAAATTTAATTAAGAAATAATGTATAATATTAAAAAATTATAAAGACTATTTATTTGTATATAATCTGTATATTATGTATAAATATGTACACTACAAAAAAAAAAGGACCAAGTGGTGGAGATGTATACGCGTTTTTTTATTTGAAAAAAGGATATTGACATTTTAATTTTATTAAATTAAAAATACTTATTTTCATTCTATTTATAGGTTTTCAACATTTTTTAGTGCATTTGATTTGACTGTTATTAATATTATTAAATTTTAAATTTTACGATTTATAGGATGATATGATTAATTTTTACAGGGAAATATTAAAAATATTTGAGCGAAATAAAAATATGCATTTTTTAATTTAATAAAATTAAAATATATTTTTAAAATAATAAATAATATAGGAAAAAGTTGCGATTATCTACCAAACGTGTTACGTCATTAGATTTATTGACATACCTAACCTTTGTCATCGTTCGATCCATGGGACGTTTTCCACTAAAAGATGGAGCGGGTGTTTTTATAATATATAAAAATCGGGGAAGTAGGAAGATATAATATGCAAGGTGAACTACCCACAGACATGGAGTCATCCAACAGAAAACGAACAGGTCAGCGGGGGGAAAACCCAACGCACATTATATTAAATATTATTTAAGCTTTTCAATCGAATAAAATAATTCCCCACTTGGCAGTTTATCTACGTCACAAACGTGATCACGTGCACCGCAGTATGTGATTTCCTGAATTCCTGCCACGTTTCGATATTCCAGAATGTACTACGTACGTGGACCAATACGATTGCAGAAACTGATCGGATCTCATCTCCTCTCTCTCGTCCACGAATTCTGATATCATATCTACCTCCTTGCTTGTTTTGATCTTCTCAACACGCGTCAGCATGTACGTGCATTCTCTTTTTATTTACAATAAAAAAATTAATAAAATATTTTTAAATCATTAAAAAAATAACAAAAAATTGAAGTGCTGGTTTGAGAGAGAAAGAGAGAGGGAGAGAGAGAGATAGAGGGTGAACTCTAGAACCTCCGAGAAGGATTTGATTCAGAGCTTAAGTAGCGTCGTTTTGGTCTTGGTGTAGTTGTAGCTGTGTCCGAGATCTTCGATTTTTCCGTTAAAAGATTCGATTTAATTGCTAAGTTTTTGGTTTTTGGAAAGTTTCAAGTTTCAGGTGAGTGTTTCATTGTACATCGATGCTGATTTTGATTTGTTAATGGAGCTTTTGTTGATCTCTGTTCCATTTTGTGCTGTGAATCTGCTAAAAATGAAAGGATTTGTGATTTCCTCCGTTGTTTACTTCTTAAACTAAATTTAAATCAAATTGAGGCTGAAATTAGAAACAATTAGCACTGTTGGATTATTTGCACTATTTTTAGTGATATGTGTGCATATTTATGAACTCTGGGATTATAATTGCTTTTATGTTTTTTTAGCTTAGACTCTGTGTTTTTGGCAACTGTTTGACTTTTTATTTTTGGTATACTTGTTTTTCCTGAGGAGTTTTAAGTAGTTGAATATTTTGCTTAATTGAGAACCAATTGATGTTTCGTCCTGGGATCTTGAAGGGTACAGTGTGTGCCTTAACAGTTGTCTATTTGAATTTTTTGGGGAAGATTTTTTCAGGGTTAGATTTTACTTTGTTTGGCTACTGATAAATTTATTGGAGGTGAACTGACTGTTGAGGTTGAAATTATGTTGGAAAAACTAGATTTCAGCAGTCCTGGGGTTCTTATATGTATGGCTAAAGCTTGGGTAAAGTTTGACTTGTGATCTGCAGTTGAATTAGGGTTCTACAAAGGGTTTATCAACTGTAGAAAAGCTAGTAAGAATTAGTGTCTACTGTCGAGAGCAGAACCAAACTTAAGGTATTTCTAGAGTGTCTGTCTGGAATAACGGTGGAACAAAGGATGATGATTTGGGTCCTAAGCTGAATAAGGCCAGAAATGGCTGAGCAGGTGTGTCTCTTCTGGTAGCCATATTTTAATCCATGAACAGCCAAATCTAAGTTTTTCTTTTTTGGTTTCAGACATTAGAGTGGATTGTGTTTAAGTGGCTGACAATTGGACTAAGTTGAATCATGTGTTGATAGTGTAAAGGTTTAGATACAAGAAAAGCAATAGGCTGATGTGAATCAATTGAAAGAAGATAGTGAAGAGAATAAAGATACAAAAAACGAAGAAGAAGAAAAATTAGAGAGGGGAGAGAGCGAAGAAGGAATAAATGAGACATCTTCATGCCTTCAGTAGACAAAGTCATTCATTACCTCTGTATTAATTTCTAGTTAAAACAAAAATGATACGCATTCATGATCAGGATTAGGAGTTAAAAATAGAAAATCATGACCTGTAGAGACATATAGGATTCACTTGGAATTCAAGAGAACTGCATGTGACTATTAGGAATTTTTTTTTTTTTTGAAAGGGACTATTAGGAATGTAGTATGCTAGAAAATTGACTAAATCATGAAAACATCCTCTTAGGAAGGAATTCGTGCAATCAATTGATTGGCAACTAATTGAAAAAATATTAATGATTCTTAAGCTGAAAGCCCAAGTAGAAAGGGGATAAACCTTGGATAATTATGAATTGACTTTCAAAGTTAATGCAAAGTGTTAAATATGTGGTTTATTGCACAATAACTTCACAATATGACATGAGGTATCAGAGCCAGAATTTTTTTCAGAAAAAGAAACATAAAATTTTCTTAATGATTATATTAAATGGAAGCTCCGCTTTAAAGTATGGAAAGAACAAATTAATTTGACATTGCTTGTAAATATGTTTTGTACTTTCGGATCAAAATTTTAATCTTTTCAGTGCTTCAGTTTATGCTTTATTCCATTCTTAAACCTGTAAAAGAGAAACCTTAAAAGAGAATCTTAATAATCAAATAATAGGATTGCGGGATACGTTCCACTTTGGTTATGACAAATGGAACTGGTGGTTAAGTTTCAATCATCATGCATGTTCTTTGGGAACAAAAGGGCTAAGGGAAACATAAATCTCTAAGATTCACTTTTATTAAATAACAAAGGTTAAATCTTTTTAAATGTTGAAAAGAAAAGGTTATCTTGACCATGGTTGGTTGGAGATAAATTTTTGTCTGAATCTGTCAAAACCACTTGACTTCATTGAACTTAAATATTATTTTATGCTTTGATAAGAAAAGAACTCAATGCATGAGTTGAAATTTGCTTCTCATTTCTATAGATTTTATGAATTCTTATTACCTACTTGGAATTATATAGACTTCTAGGTTATTGTGACTGGATCAAAAACAATGTGCGATATTTTTTTTCGTTTGCTTTAAAATTCAGAAAGCATAGTTGGGGATAGATTTCTGGCATAAACATGATGTTGGATCGGGCAATTGCATACTTCTTTAATGGTGGGTAGATATCTTGGAGGAATGTCTGACTCGTGCATTTATGAGGTAGGCCTTTCCCTTCTTTCTTCTTTTAAGGAAAAATATATCCCTATTGTACATGTATCCAGTTATATCTGATTTTACAGTATTGCGATATTTCCATGCCATCAAAATGTTTTGTGCTACATCATTACACATGTTGAGGGTTTTTATTTTTTCCTTTCACTCAACTGTTTTGATACAGGAATAGTCAAATTGATCTATGTAGAATTAACCTCTAATGTGTGACTAGAACTTGGAAGACTTAGCTACAAGGAGTTTAATTGGCATTTCTCTCACACTTCAATGCTTTTTAATAAATAGAAAATTTTACTTGAAAATTAAAAATTTCTCGATATGACAAGCTAGATTTTTTTTATAGAATACATGTCAGTTTAAAACTAGCTTTTTGGGTATTTGTGTAGATGTCTTTGCTCGTGTCTATATATTTTCTAAAAGATTGAAAGGAGATTGGATGGAACTATGACTCTTCTATCCTGTGTTTTTCAGCCTTGAGTAAATATATATATGTACACTTCTGTATTTAAGTGCTTTAACAAGAGAAATTGCTTATAAGCAAAGATAACGCATAGAACATTTTAATTGTATTGTATTACTACCACACTAATACAGGAAATATGGTGCTAAATGAGAAATATACAAGGAAAGACAACTCAAATGAGGATATGACTCCAACAAGCACTTGTTAATGATGTCTATACCTTCTTATTTTAACATTAACACTGCTCTCAAGTTGGGGATAGATGCTTGTACTGCCCAACTTAAATAAGTGATACAACAAGATTCCTTTGTGCACTGATTTGGTAAGCGCTGCAACAGTTCAACAATTCACATTGATAACATTTTTTTCTCCCACTTTTCACAGTACACAAAACACATCTCAAAATTTTTTTTTTCTGGCCTAAAGGTTCCCATGGGGTAAGAGATGACTTGAGTGACTGAGAGATTCATCTAGCTGTGACAAGAAGAAAAAATTAGGAAATTAACAGCTTGGTTTCTTTAAGATAACAAACACATGCCTATACAAATGTTATCTGGTGTGGAAAATCAAACTTAGTAGCATTTTTACATTTGATGTATATCCAAAATTGATCAAGTGATAATAGAGAATAGATGCACAAGATGGGTTAGCTAGGCTGAGACAACGAAAGAGATCTGCTAGTGGTTGCAATAAAGTGAAATTCTGCATCAATAATACAGACAATTCCTTAGCAAGTTAATTTACACTTAGCCCCTGTAAGTTTCACTTTGATGGAGTAATCCCTGCTGTAAAAAATCACTGAAGACAGAGTCTGTAGGGTGTGGTCATTTAGGGAAGATTGTGGTTAGGTTGGTGTTGTTGGATATGGTGACCAGCAGAAGGTGCTAGGTTTTGTGGCTGGCCTTCTCTAGTGCTTCCATTTGTGTTTATTGCTACTCCAAGTTGTTGGTTTGCAAAAAGCGGCTATGCTAAATCATAAGGAAATAAGGAAAGACAACTCAATGACTATTCAACTCTAACAAGCACCATCAGGACATGGAACCTATACATTTGTATTTTAGCTTGAACAGAGAGGATAACCTTTGAAAAGTACAAAACAATAATAAAAAAGAATTGTATTGCTTCACCATAATTTTTTGGCATGAATACCATGCATTCTGAACTCTTATAATGATATTACTCTCCTAAATCTAAAGATGCAGTGTGAGTTTATAATAGAATTCAGTGTGTAGTCTTGTTTCAAAGAGAAGAAGTTAAGTTAAGACACAAGGGTGGTCCTTAATTTAAAAGTTATAGAGTAGCACAAGGAACCTGAGAGCATAGTTGCTGTTGCAATATATTGAAAAGTCCTTGGTAATATTGTGAACTACTAGAGCAGTATATGTTGCATGACTGCCTCATATTACAGGAACACGGTTAGCCAATAATTCCATTTTTATGCCCAAGCTATATGTCTTTATCTTATGCCCTTGTATCCCAAAGCTTATCCAAGGATATTATAAATAAAGAGGAAAGTTTAAAGGCTTTAAGTGCTGTCTGTCCGTGTACCTTAAAAGAATATCTTGCAATGTCAATTTATGTATTATTACTTGTGGGACTATCTAACTATTCAATTTATAAGCACCGCAAAGTTTTGGAACAATATATTTTTCATAAAGTAATCTTGAACTCTGGTTTAGGTGACGTTTACTTTTTTACTGAAATTTATGTAGAATTGAATGTCTGAACCTAAGTGGCAATATTTTTTTTAATATAAAATATGATAAATTACTAAATTTTTGTTTTTACCAATAAAAGATTTAACAATTAATACTTTTACATCTGTACCTTTATAAATTTTAGATGTTAAATGAGTAATAAAGCATCTGGAAAGTTATAAATAAATTTTCACTTGTGCATGAACAAAAGCTATCTTAATATGAATTTTGTTATTGTTTATCATGTATATGAAATGTAGATGTGTATTTCTTAATTTATAAACAACTTGGATAAAATCAAATCAGGATAAAAATTAAAAAGATTTATCGTAAAATTTTAAGGAGAATACCTTCATTGAAAATTTTGGTGAGTAAATGTTAGGGAGGGTGAGAATGCACCAAACAAAAATATGTACATTTTAGAAAGAAGAAAGTGAGAGGTTTTATATTATTAATGTAAATAAGTTATTTGGTTTAAAGTTCTTTTCCAAAAAAAAAAAGTTATTTGGTTTAAAGTTGCTGATGTGTGACATTATGTTAGAGTTCAATTTTAGTTATAGCTGGAAATGGATGCCACTCTTTGAACTTCATAACATGTTTCCCAATACAGCCAACGCTTTTTTTGTAAGATCTGAGAACACTTGTAGGTTAGTCATTCTATCATGTAGACATGCATTAGGCTTGAGTACATTTTGCTGATACAATCACAGGTTTTAGATATCCTAGTTTATTGGATGCATGATTGGCTAACATTGGGGCTGGGGCTTCTGAGGTTAATTATTCTACACCTTTGAATCCAGCAAAGAACTTACTTTTTAGTCTGTTGTTGTTCTGACTAATATTTTACTCCATTATTGTAACTCCTTATTTCTGTTCTTTTTCAATAGCGGAAAACTTTGACACTAAAGAACTCAGTTACATTTAACCTTCCAATTGTTTCAGGATCGTAAGAGAAAGATGATAGCTGGTGGAGGGCATATTGTTGATGGCCTCTACTATCTTTGCTATGGATAATATGTTTGTTTTACTACTTATTGTAATGTTTTGGGAAATTAGTAAATTTGCAGCACTCATCATCATTGTTTGCAATTCCTATGGTAGTAAATTCAACCCTTCAATTGGTTTACCTGTTTTCTAGAAAGGGGTGCTTGTTGTCCTTTTGATGATTTATAACTGTTGGTCATGTCTTTATTTGGTTATTCATCTGTTATCTGAATCGTACTTCATAAACACATTGGTTAATTCTTGAAATTAATACTTTTCAGTCTTGCATATTAACATACTAAAATAATCTTTTCCTCATTATGGAAAAAAATGTCTTGCAACATTGATTTGTTCGCTTATATTGAAATCTTGTTAGAAGTTGATGCGTTCTATTGGCCCTTTCTATATCAACGAGGTGGATTTCTACCTCAAACTTGTGCTCTTGAATTCTCTAGGAGCAATGTCAGTCTGCCTGCTTTCTTTTAATTTATCAAATCATTGGACCTCATGTGCTGGAAATCCATCACAATATTAACCATGACGATAATTAGTTATCTGAAGTTTGTCGAATCTAGGTTAAGAAGATTTTGAGTGGAATCTTTTAGGAACATGCTTGTGATATTAACTGCAGGGAATAACTATACGAGCTTTTTGGATAAAATACCTTAATAAAGATCCCTAAGGTTTTTACCAGATCTACTTGTATGCCAAGATTTATTAGAGTGCCGTTAGTATATTATACATGAATGGTTTTTATGAAATTGTGATTGATTGTTACTTTACTACTCAGTTTTAGCATGCAAAACCCTCGTTGTTTATTGTCCCTCATTTTAGCTTAAGGAAGCATAATTCTTGTCCTAAACTCGCCTTTAAATAGACAGTGTTGCTGTAAGAAAAGCCGTTAATCTCTAGGGAAAATCCACTGATTGAATCTGGTTTTGTCATCAGAGGATGTTTACCTGCCGGTAAATGCAGAAGTTATAGGTATTCCTGTAATTTTTTTTAAAGATTTGATGTAGTTTTAGTTCATTTTACGTTGTTGTGTGGCTAATGTAAGGCTAAACTGTGGTACAATCAAAATTGTACTAGAAATATTGTTTTGGCCTTAGGAATTTACAGGGGCATTGAGAATATGAGAGTAAATGACTCCCTCCTTTCCTGTTGGAGGTTGGCTGAAGTTCTTTGACTAGTGTAGAGATATGAACTTATCAGATTTGTGCTCATAGCAAACCCTAAGGATAGCTCATTTCAGTTTAATAATGTGATATTATTATCTCTTTGCCATCGTGAACTTCTACTAAAAGGATTATGGAAAGAAGGGTAAATAATGATTTCTTATATATTTGTTAGCAAACAAGTGACATGGATAATGATTGAATGAAAAATAAATAAAATATATATTCTTACAGTAATACAATGTTCTGATCATTTCTTTTAAAGTATTTGTGTGTTATGAAGTTCATTAGTGTCCCATGGTATGTGGTTTAATAGAGACTATAATTGAAGATCTATTGTATTGTAGGTTTGCAATGTTATTATAAGAAGTTTATTTATGTAAATATTTATGGTACGACATATTATTGTGTAATCTTTTCTATTAAGATCTTTCTCCTAGTGGATGTCATTATAATGTGAGGATGGTGTATATTTGCAAATAAATTCTTTTAGAACGGAAAATTAATGATCAATTTTATTTTAACCCATTTCAGTTCTGTGGAAATTAACAAGTTGCTTTAGTTTATAATAAAGTGTGCTCTGTAGTGATTGGGAGTACAAGACTGCTGTATATTGAGTTAATCATGTACTCGATATGTCTTTATATATACGAAGCTATTACTTCATGTTTTACATATAACTGTTATAAACATTCACTACATTTGCCATAATTTGATATTTTTATTGGTTCTTCTCTAATGTTTTTATGTTCTAATAAAACCAGTGGCCCTTCCCAAGCTTGCTTATTGGTCTATTAGCGTGGATTCTCATTTATAATTTTTTATATGTGGTTTCTATACTTGTTGATGCATTTTTTTTTCTTAATTTACGTTGTTCGATTGTTATTGATGCTTTTTTTTTTTTTTTGTGGTTTCCATACTTATTGATGACAATATCGTAATTATGACTACTTGTTTATTATGATCTAGCTTGAAGATAATGTGTGGGATGAATTTGGTACCAGTGATGATCATATAGTGCCACATCCCAGAAATGAATATCAGGAGCAGTTTGCAATTCAGGATGGGAGCCGAAAGAAACCACGGCAAGAAGTGATTGGTATGAAGAACATTGCTAATAGTGCACCTATCTATATTATTTGCAAAAAGGAGGAAAACGACTCACCATTTTTTACCGAGGACAGAATGTTGGAGAAGGGGTCATGGTCTGACACACCTGATGGAATGCTTCCTGCTTCATACGATAGTGACACCGCAAAAGAAGTTACAAGTGCAGCATCTGATGATACAAGGATGTCAAGTCATGGATCAAAAAATGGCAATGTAGATAAAGTTGGTAATTTCTGCGAAGAGGATCCCATCTTAGAGGACAAGTGTACTTCTTTTGATAACAACTTGTACAGCTATTCATTCAATCACATTTCCCAGACAGATAATGATCTCTGCTTTCTAGATAATGATTGTGAAGACAAAGAAAGCAGTGATCTCTTGTACTATGGCTGGCCTGATATAGGAAATTTTGAAGATGTGGACAGGATGTTTAGGTAGTATTCAATTTTTTCCCTGATTTAATAGAAATTCCTTTCTTTTATCAGGATCAACTCAAAATTTATCCATCATTTTATCCCCGAATATACGAAATTTTGAAGATGTAGACAGGATGCTTTGGGAGTATTCAAATTTATACCTCGTTTAATGAGAAATCTCTTTCTTTTATGTGGTATTCATCATTTTATTTGAAATTCCTTTTCTTTACTGAAATTCCATCACTGCTGCATTTTATAATCTATATATTCAAATGTGTCTATTTAGCATTTGTTGGTATAATTTTTTGTAATAATAATCATTTTGTTTTAACTTTTCAGAAGTTGTGATTCTACATTTGAGTTGGGCAGCCTCAGTAATGAAGATGATTTGTGCTGGTTTTCACCTGCAAATGCTGTTGAAGGATCTGAAGATGTATTGAAGTCAGGTTCCGAGTTGAATTCCATAGCAGGAAATCAGGAAGCTTCAGCGGAAAAGATTGTAGGTCCTTCTACTAATGATTGCAGCATGAACAATTTAGTTGCTGGTGACAAAATAAAGTTCAAGTCTACGGATGCTGATGGTTCTGCTTTTAATCACTTGTCATTTGACAGTGGGTTTGATACACAATCACGAAGTAAGGATGACTTAATGTTTAATGAGCAGGTAATTTACTGATGTCCTTGTTGTTTGTCTTAAAATCATGAAAAGGTTTTTCAATTTCATCATTTAACCCTTTTTGAAAATCATTTTTTAAGTCCATTGCTTTGTTGACTGTTAATTGATTCTGACACAGTATATTTTGGCCATTTTAGAACAAAATTCTGAGGCATTTTGACATGTGTGCTAGAATGACATGATTCCATGAGAGATGGTATGATAGCCAAAAGCTGAGAAATGCAGAGTTGATATCACTTTTTTAAAAATTTAAATTAAAGTTTGGTTTGAAGAAATTCGTGGATTGAAATCTCTGACTGAAGAGAAAGAGAAAACAATCAATGCTACACAGACAGAGTCTTTGAGATAATAGCCAAAGAAAAAATGAAAAAAAAGGGAACATCCTTATTTAGCTTGAAGTGTGGTGACCTTGTCAAGGCTAACAAATGGCCACAATAGATAATGTGGGAGATCAGCCATAAAGTTCCCTAGATCCAAAATGAAAGGCTCAATTTGAAGCAACTATGACCTATGTGATTAGATTAAAACTTAATTTCCACTGATGGCAAATGAATCTTCAAACTTGGTGATCCCAACTCCGCCAACCAATTTTTCACTTAATTTCATTCCTTTAGTTTTTGTCCGCATTCGATGTCTTCTCTCAAATTCGGTACAAAGTTGATATGTTGAACTTGAGCATAAAATTTTAACTTAGTTTGAATTTATATAGTGTTCATCTTCATTTGATAATTTTCGACCCAGTTTGTTTTGACTTAGGCTACCTTTTCTAACATCAAGCAATATATCAACTTATGTAGTATTGGTGTTAGTCATCAAACCCTTGGGCCCTATACTGTCTTATTTTATTTGGTTAACTAATTAATGAACATTCTTTTTTTTCCCCTGAAGGGTGGGTACAATCATTAATTTGCTAACAGAAAAGATTAGGGTATGTCCTTCCAAAATATTGCTTGCACTATGATGAAAAATGAGAGATTTGACCTTGTGTTCAAGGTAAATTTATCTCTTGAGGTTATGAAAGGACGTAATAGTTATTTTTTAACTAACTGTAACAATGAGCACAATGGTCAAAGAAATCAAAGGACCAGAGACTTAAAAACTTGAGGGATAAACTTATGGTGTTATGACTTACTATGAAAATTATTCTTATAGTTATATTTAGATTCAGAGTACCAAGATTTTTTTGTTATGAATTTTTTGAGTGTATGGGACAAGTTTTACCAGCATTTTGAGATTAGCTGTTGTTATATTGATTCTTGCCACCAAATTATAAATGACTGGTGCACTCATAGAACAAGAATGCATGTAGCTATTCATTTAAACTGCGTGTCATTTGCTAGGTACTCTTATGCAAATAGAAAGTTGTGCATCCCAATGAAAATCAGGCTATGCATTGATGTTCTTTCTGGCAATTTAACTTGTAATTTCGGAACCGGCTTCCATTATAGAAGGCTAGACCTTATCTCTCTGGAAGTGCATCTTGTCTGATTCTAATTTCTTTAATGTATAAATAATTTTTTCCTATTTAAGAAGTGTATGCATTATATCTATTTAAGAGGTTGTTTGCAGGACAATTGCTGATTATGCTTGATTGTTCATTTTCATAATTGGACTGTGCTGTTGTATGACAGAACTATTTGCATAAAAAGCCGTTGAAGCACCATAATAAACCAGGAGGAAAAAGGAAAGATAGATACATGGAAAATGGTGGTCATTTTCATCATTTTGTAAGCCAGAACGAATTTGCTGATGTGAAGCATTTGTGTGGAGATTCATCTGAAGTCTTCTCTTCCTCAGGCATTCAGCAGCATAAACAAAACATAGCACCTGATTCATTAAGTTATATGGAAACTAATATTCCTTACCTGCATGTCGATTATAGTCATCCTTTTGATCAAATTTCAGTCTGTCCAACTCCATCTGGTATCAAATCTGAAAACAATGGCCACATGTCTCCTTCTCCGAAGGAGTCGTCATATTCATCTAATCAGTTGCAGTCCATAGAGAGCTCTCATGACCCTTCATTGGAAGCTCCTTCTGTGACAACAAATGAGAAGAGAGAAAAGCGATTACATTGCCAAACGACATTCTTGAGGAGTTACCCACATGAAAATTTAGCCAATCCAATGACATTTTGTAATTCACTCCCAGTTCAGAAACAGATTCATCAGTCAGAGCTCGATGTTGAAGGTCATAGCGAAGTTGAAGGAGTTAGCGTAGGAGTGCCTGCAGAATTGGACTCATCAAATGCACAAGAGAGCTCTTGCATGAGCTCTGTGCTGAATGAAATCTCTGTGGAAGCAACTAGTTTTCGTCAGCTTCAGCAAGTCATGGAAAAGGTACAAGTTTGATAGAGCTAGACATACTTCTTTTTTAGTTCCCTAATAGAGCTAGAAGAACATGGCTATTTACATGCATGGGTGGTTATAATGACTCTGTCTGTGTGGCATTGTAAGATTCTATGACTGTGGGGGATCTTAATGATCTGTGTATTTACACGCAATAAATTTTAAACCTCACTCTTCCACAACTAAGTCAAAACATTTAGACTTGGAGGGTGTTGATACTGAGATGAACTCAAGAGTTATACTTGAGAAGCCCCCTAGACTAGGAAGTTCCCACATTTTATCATTTTTGTTTCTGAAATAAGCAGATTGGGGTCCTTTTAAAAATATATGATATTAGTAATTCATTCATAAAATTCAAAAACTATGCATGCAGTAAAGATTTGTTAAGTATGGTATTTAACATAACTTCAAATAGAGTTTGAAAAATGAAACTGGATGAGAATAGTAAAATGTGAAAATTGAAAAATAATTAAATGATTTGACATTCAGGTGACTAGAAATATCGCAATTGTAGCTATTTTTTATCTGAACTTTTTCATTTCATGGGGAATCGCAGTGCAGGTATGTCGCTATCCCTATGATCTGGGAACCACCTCCATCCAGATAGTTTGAAGTGTGAATTTTCTTTTATTCTTTATGGTGTTGTACAAAATTGCCTGTTGTTCATAATTGGTATCAGGTGTAATCCAATGAGACATCACCAACAGCATAAAAATATAAGATAATGAAGTAATCTAATTATTAATAATGAAATATTGAAGAAGCAGAGGTTAAAAATAAATGACATCAGTTCTTTATAGATATTATTCAAGGGGTGTATGAAAAGGGCTACTGCAATGTTTTACATTGTAATTGATGAGGGCAGTGATGCATATCCTATTGGTGCTTACTGTGGATATGTTAATGTGATATATTAGGACAGTTGAAATGCTAGGTACCTTTGTCAAAATATCTGTAAGGTCTACTGCCCTGCAGCTTCACATTCGGACAAACAAAAGATGTTTGACGTTCTAGAAATCATTTAAGTACTTGTTATTGTCTGTGAACCTTAAACATCTCACATCTTTATATTTTTTTGGGAGATAAAATATGATTTAAAATTGATATTTAACGAAGCAACATGTCTTGGCATTACCTTTTTGTCATGAAAATTCTTGCTAGATGGTCAGGGATATAAAGTTCATGAAGAACTTTTACTGGTCCTTATCTTACTTTATTAGTGGGTAGGTTCGACTTATACTTAATCATGGTCTGTGTTGCTGCCTACCTATAATCACATAAGGGGACATAATAAACTTTCCTTCCTTATATGCAAACTTAGAATGTTCTTGGTTTATATAAGTGTTTATGATAAACTGGTTACCAAACAAGTGAGAATATTACTTATGGAATGATTGTCAATGCACAAAGATTATTAGTGGGTGGCCTGCTCATAGGTTTAGTCTGTAATGTGTACTCATCAACGGTGGTTAACAGATTGGTGGAAGATGGATGCAAATGGCTATTTTGAAGTTGTTGAAATTTGGGGGGATAATTACATTGGTAATGATGCTCAGAAATCAGGTTTGGGGAAGTGTGAATGTTTATGAAATGTATACAATACAGAAATGAATGTGATAAAAAATTAGTATATTTGCAATTTTTCGGTTCATGATTGGTTCGAAAAAATTGAAAGAAAATTAAAAATATGTACTTGTTAATGTGGAATTCTTGGTAATGTCAATGCCATATTCAGTCAGATACAGCGTAGTTGAGAAAAAATGCTCTGAAATGTGTATCTCAGTTCCCGTGAAATATTTTAACTAGTTTTTCTCTAATATCATTTAAAGTATTATTATAATAAGAATTATGAAGTGTATGTGCAATTGCTAGCTTGTAATCTACTCATCCATCTATAATATTCTGATTGTTATCAATGTTTTAATGATCAGTATGATTAGAAAATTTAAATATATTAGTTAACATGGAAAATATCAGTATACATTTATTTCTCTATGTACTCTGCATATGTCGAAGTGTTTCTTATCCATGCTAGTTTTTGATTGTCAGAATGTTTCTCCTTTGGTGCTTAATACATTGAAATAGTGTTTCGTATCCATGCTAGTTTTTGATTGTCAGAATGTTTCTCCTTTGGTGCTTAATACATTGAAATGGACTAAGCTGAACCTGTTTCATTTCAGTTGGACATTAGGACAAAACTATGCATAAGGGATAGTCTGTATCGCTTGGCTAAGAGTGCAGAGCAGAGGCACAATTGTGCAAACTCCAGTGGTGGTATCAGTGTTGAAAGAGATGCAAGCAGAGCACTTATAGCTGAAGAAACAAATAAGTATTATATTTTTAGACTCATTTTCTATACCAACTTATTTTTATTTCTTGTTAAGATGCATGCTATGCTGTTCTCTACTCCTGCATGGAAGAACATTGTGTGTGCTCTCACATCTTTACATATATATATTCAGGGAAGGATCCACAGTACCATATTTTTCACCTAAATTGTAATTATCAGGTTAATTTTGATCTGCGGAAAGTGCATCGAGTCAAGAGTCTAAAATATACCACTCACCTCCACATTGTATTAGGATTCGCTTGTGAGATAAACTGAGACAGTTTATGAAAAAGTAATTATTGAGCGTTGACTTGCATTGACAAGCGGCTAATGACTAATTGTAAAAGATCGCTTCTTTGGAAATTGGTTCCTAGAGTATGCATTGTTCGCAAATGGCACTTAAGCTTCCCATCAGACTTTTTTAGGCTGGAAAATTCTCGTCCTATCAGATCTGGTAGTGCTTTCAAGAACTGAGAACGAAGAAAAGCAAAGTTAACCATGATTTGAGTGCTTCTGTTAAAAGAAGAATGGCTTAAGATTGAGAATGTGGCCTTTTGCTCAGCGCTTTTATGTGAGTTGAGCCAAGGTCCCTGACAGAGATATTGCCCAACCTAGGTTTGAGATTATTTAGCATGTTGTTTGATGGCTTAATAACATCATAGTTCTCTCTCTAGCCCATAGATTGTGGAGCTATCAACTTCAAGGTAACTAAATTGATTCAAAATACTGCATCTAACAACACTAATCCTCCTCTGTGATTTCTATTTTCTAGTTATAATATTTTGCTAGGCAAATGTTTTTTCACGAATATTTTTTTCTTCTTTTTCCCACTAATATTTGTAATTGGCTTTTATTCAGGTGTGTGGGATTAATTGATATGGAAACTGATACTAATCCTATAGATCGATCCATAGCACACTTGCTCTTTCACAGGCCTTCAGATCCATCTGTAATGCATACTAAGGATGCTTCGTCAGTGAAGTCTCTTCCCATCGTAAGCTTTTACCCATTTATTTCAGATATTCTCTCTTATGGCTTGTTTTGTAGTTATGCTTATAGAGTGGATCGAATTTGACAGTTTCATGGGTCTATCACTAGTCCATCAGTAAAGGTTGAGAAACACTTGTGCTGCAAAGATACTGGCCCTGATGCAGATAAAAATTTGCTGGCGTGTGATAAAATGTAAGTGGGAAATCACTAATTCGAGCCCACTCATTGTGAAATATTTTCATTTTTTATCGCAACCATGATCTTTTGTGATAACATATTGCAAGGCCCGATATAGATTCCGGGTTTGGTGTACATTTTGGAGCTCACTTTTTAGAGTTGTTTTTGTAACGGTTACCGTCCAAAAAGTATCTGCATGTATGTCAGTCTATGCTCATAATGTATTTTCCTTCTGTCAACATGGTAGTTCTACGTATTTAAGGTAGAATTACTGCTACTGACTTTAAACAATGTTCTAAGCCTCTTATAGTGCTTCGAGGAGGTAGAGATATGACTAGTAGATAGATTGCTTTTCCTGTCAAATTTTAGGTTACTGTTATCAGGTTGCGTTTGGTTCTTTAATTGCTGCCATAAGTCACAACGTGAGCCATGGCATTTGCTTACGTCTTTCTGCACGCAAGTTTAATATGTAAGGGTGTGTATGATGCATATGTTTGGTATGTTTGTACTTGATGTTGCTATGTAATTATTATTACATTAATAATACTTGAAATTTTGTAATGTTACGCGCATCAAAACAAGCATACAGGTTTTAGTTTTACGGGGGTGGTCTACAGGGTACATGATTATATGATACTTATTGTAGCCTACATTTTGGATTCTATTCAACCTAAAACTATATTCAGTTAATCCCTAAGATTGCTCGTTTGTCACTACTCTGGTCAGAATATAATTTTTGGTTATCAAGCTGCCTTTTGTATAAAACAATTTTAACGGGGCCTAGTCAGCTAATTCTTCGTCGTTTTCAAATCTGATTTATATTTATCTATGGCTGTGAAGTCGGATTGTCATTTTGATCAATCAAAATCCCTTGCAGAGTTGAGGTAAGGGAATCAATTCGGATAAACATATCGTATTAATGTATTAATAAATTTATAGTATTTTTTTGTATTTATTCGAATATGATTTATTTATTAATCGTGTCGAGAATTTTTAATATATAATTTATTTATTAATCGTATTATTTATTTATTAATTATGTTATTTATTTTTTAAATAAATAATATAATACAATATGATTGGATTATTAAATTTAATTTATTCAATTTATTTAATTAATTAATATAAAATTTAATTTATTTAATTAATTATTTATTTAATATAAAATATAAATAAATAAAATTATTATATTAAATAATTTATTTATTTAAATATGATTATTTTATTAACTAATTGTGTTTATTAAATTTAAATTTGATTATTAATCGTGTGATATAAATACGATTCGTTTATTATTAGTGTTAAAATTTTTAAATTTGAATTGTTTCGTTATTTAAATTGTTATTTCTAAGCGGGGTTTACGAGGGATAGGATTAGTTTATTATTAGTGTTAAAATTTTTAAATTTGAATTGTTTCGTTATTTAAATTGTCATTTTTAAGCGGGTTTACGAGGGATGGGAGAGCCTGGAAGAGCTGTGAATTGTCATCCTTGTCCCTAATCGGATATGAGAAATTAATGTGTAGTTGTTGATTTAAGCCGAAAGCAACGAGGGATAGATTTCCTTCCATTTGTGGATGGAAATCTCTGGGGCCTGCTTCCTGATTTTACAGGTAAGTGATTTTGTATTCTTCTTATGTTTCATGAAA
>JAVXUL010000014.1:126482-137941 GCA_035590515.1 Trichilia minutiflora | reverse complement strand
AAACACTCCCTGTGGATACGACACTTGGACTCACCGGACTATACTATAACAAGACTACCTATACTTGGGTACATAATATAATTGAGATCAATTATTGTACTCGATCGAAGGTTCATCGATCATATTCATGTAGAATACATAATATGGTTGGGAACACTTATCAGAACTTTCTTCTATATGTTACCTCACTATAGGTGCCTACAATTCAAAATATAATTAGTCTGTGTATTGTTCAGAAAATCGGCATAGCAATAAGGAGAGAAAAGACTTACTGCATTCGCACTAAAGATGTGCCGATGAATCTCCCTTGATCAAGTATTTTCATGCAACGAACGCCATCGAAGCATACGAGGAACATGATCATTTAGTTTTTTAGCAAAATCATAGTCTAATAGATCGATAACCTCGTAAATCCAAACCTGTAAATATATCACGCAATGATTTACTAGTATAAATTATAATAGTAAATGATAAGAATTCCTACAAAATCCTCTATGCATTACTTAAGTATAATTATATAAACTTTACCTGAAATGCAATGGGAAATCCCTCTAGATTATACTTGACTTCAACCCTTTGTGCATTAGTACTTTACTTTCTCTTTGTGTTTTTCATCATCTTCATAGCATGGGCCTTTTTATCGCTCATAACATAGGCCATCAACACTTTTTGTAATGATCGGATAGTCTGTATCCAGTATACAAAACCCTAGAGATATCGGTTAAACTCGTCAAGATCATCGAGAATCCTTAACAGCGAGAAGTTCGACATATATCTATATCCTCTACCACAGATAACACATTCAAGCAAAAAATATAATGATAGTTTCATCGCATCCAAGTCATCTATCCCACACAAGTTAATACTGTAGTAAAACTCCTTAATCATCTTCAGAGTAATCACCTTTATCCCGTTGAAATACAACTCTTGAAGTTGATCATTTCTTAAATAGATATCTGGAATTGTGTCAAATTTCAACCCTGTTATCAAAGCAAACTCCTTGCGACTAAATGTCGCAACACCACCTCTAATAAGAAATCACATCTTATCTTGAATATCATCTGTAATATGAACCTCATGTTACAGCATATGATATACCAACACCTCGAATCAATCTACTGTTCCATGGATAATTTCTCCTGAATCAATCTTATGTCTCGCAAATATGATAGTGATGTCACATCACCCTCAACGTGATTCTCCTCAACCCTCTTTAATATAAACATTTTCACCTGTTAAAAGGAATTTTCCACACCTGTCAACAAGTCAAATAATTCATAATCCATAGCACTAGTAATATGATATTACATAATTGACATTACATTTATATATTCTTATAAATAAACAATAGTAAATAAATATTCAAATAATAATAAAATATTCTATACTAATTATTGAATTAATAAATAAATTATTAAAAAATAATAATAATAATAATAATAATTATTATTATTATTATTATTATTATCATTAAAAATTATTATTCCTAATGTTAATATTATTATAATTATTATAATTAAAAATCCAATAATTTAGAAATTAGTTTTTTAAAGTTATTAAAAATTATGTAATAAAAAATATTTTTATTTAATAATAAATTTGGAAATAAATCAATTTTCAAAAATTTATAATTATATTTTTAAAAAAATATTAATTTTTAAATATATTTAAAAAAAATTTTAAAAAATTAAATAAAATGGGAGGGGGGAGAGGGGGAGAGAAGTGAGCCCAAAAACCGCACATTCGGGTGTGTGCTTCGCACACCCCTGATCCAAATGCCTAGATTTTCTCCTAAAAATCTCCTCAAAACTTAGTTTCCTACATTTTTTTAATGAGTTTTTTCTTAATATAAATTTCCACTACAATGCATTTTCTTCAACATAATTTTATCATTATATTTCAATCAAATTCAACCCAAATTATCATTTTTTAAACGTTAACAAAAATCTATTATATATCAACTCAAAGATAGCTTATAGAGCATTAAAAAGAGAAAATTTATCTCAAAAAATGTTGCCGAGGTTTTGAAAATGTTGAAAATTTTGTGACAATAGGAGTTTAGAAAGACGAGTGAAATGTTGAAATATAAAATTAGGGTTAATTTGGTAAAATGAATGAAGGGTTGTTTGAGAAATTTTAGTTTTTATTAAAAATATTTTTTGTCTTAAAATAATGATCTTAATTATTTTTTAATGAAAGATTTTAGAGTGATTCTTTTTTAATTTTAATTATAAACAACGATTATTTTTGGTTAAATTTTTTAAATAAATTTATAATTTAATTGTTTATATCATTAAATATTATATCATCAATATACTATAAATTAATTAATTAAAATTTATTTTATTATTTTGCTTAAGTTATAATAACTGACAAGTTTTATTTAACTAATTATTACGGCATAGAGTTACAAGGGTTATTATATTATACCAATGAATTGCAACTTTAGTACTTCTGAACCTATTAGAACATTAACACTTTGCTTTATTAAACATTTTACAATGGATTAAATTGAAAGATGGGTACTCAATAATTAGCTTTTAGGCCTCACCCAAAAACAAGGTATAATCAACCAAATGGCAAATCATATCTAGGAATCGAAGCATCAATACCTTTCATACAATACACATCATACACCTACTTAAACAGCTTTAGGTTTCAAAATTGTTCTTTTTATGATTGCATCCTAACATAAATTGCACAGCCCAGATGTAATTGTTAGTTCACTTAATCAAATTGTTGCCGCAGCTGCATCTCTGTTTCACTTTTCCAAGTAGCATGAGATGACTGTCCCTTCATCCTTTTACTCTTCTCTTTATCTTTGATGGTAGAGCCCTTCTTCTTGGACTCGGTGCTTGTATCTGCTGGAGGGCGATCACCACATACGGGGCAGACCATTCCCCGTGCATTAGAGAAAGTCTTAGGTATTCCACATTGCAAGCACATCCTATATAAAAGAAGAAATTACACATTAAGGTAAGCACCTAAGCGGCAATTTACAAGACAACACAGAATCATGGAGAGATACAGACTGATGAGACTCAATACACAATATGACTACAGTTATGCCCAAAAGGAATATGGATAGACATGTAAAACACGAATTCATTTAGTAGTGTGTGAGAGAGTGAGCTCCAGAGCCTACATGAAAAGGACAAAAGAATTGCAATGCCCATGATTATGTTTGCTCCTGGAAAGAAGGGTAGAAATACAACACACGATCCAGTTTAGTATTCGTAAGTTCTAGGATTTTCAATTTCTCATGTACCATAAAAAGTGGAAGCCCAACGAAAATGTCTAATTCTATGATTTCTATCTCTCATGTTTATGTCAGCATCTACCTAATACACACGTAAAACAAGTTTATTTGGGGGATTGGAAATGCAAGAATAAATCCAACAACCACTGACTACCATCCACAACTTGCTTTGTGACAAAATTTTCAGACTTTCCCAGAATCCTCGGCAATAGTAGGAGCAGAGAGAGGAGACAGAAAATAAAAATAGCATACTTGAGATATGAAAAAAAGGAAAAATATGCACCTCAGAAGCTCTGCAGCATCTTCTGCATTAGGATTGGTTGCAGTTGCCACATGCTTGACTCCTTGTGTTGTGCTTGAAACTGAGGCTGGAGGTTGGTTACCATCAATATCACTTCTCACTCGCTCATGGATTCCAACTAGTTGGGGCTTGGCCTCCATTACAGCACCTAAAACAATGTAGAACCAATCAAAGGAGAGGGGGAGCGTGGTGGGTTAGCATTAAGACACGTTCATGGAAACCCAATATTAAGGTCTTGAAATTGGAATATCCAACTCATTAATCCTAGAAATATGTAGAAGCCTAAAATTAATAGTACATATTTACATTTTAATAAACCTGACAGAGGCAGAAGTAATTTTCATTCAAGAAGGAGATTTTTTATGCAAAAAGCAGTTGCAGAAGAATACTAAAAAGTTCAGAACATAAATTTAAGACAAATATTTCTAGAAAAGAGTGCTAGAATTGAGATGGTTATGTTTGTTTTTTCTATTTAAACTCATATGAGAACCAGACATAAGTAAATTGCACTGACGTAGCATGTATAACAATATTCTAGTGCAGTATTGATCATGTCTACTAAAAGATGATCCCATCAAGCTTTACACAATTGTATAGAATCATTTGGTGTTTGTTAGACATTTTCCGGAGGACTTATTGTTCACATCTTTGGACATCTCTTTTTATATATAAATTTCTGTTTCCTATTAAAAGAAAAAAGATAAGATGATTACAAGGACTTAAAAAGGCTATGTACAATTTCCTTTAGAATTTCAGCCCTTCAGCACAAATATAGCAAATAAATACTAATATCTACTCTCATACAACATAATACTCATACGAACCCTTTAAGGCACCAAAAATACTATAAACCAGACATAAGATTGCAAAAAGAAAAAATAAGCTCAATCAATGTTTAACTGGATGTGGGTCCAGTTTTCTCCAAGGTCAGATATCTTGCATCGACAAAACCCAGTTGCCCAAACCATGCTGCAACAAGAAAGCTTTACTGGTTTCAACATACATCTATAGATCAAATTTCTTCAATCAATCACATCTTGCACGGAATATCAATAGCTATTTGCTCATTGATCAACTCAATAAAGAACTGTTTGAACTGATTTTATGTTAGCCATGGAGTTCCCTTCCGACTTATTCATAGAAAGAAATTTTCTGAATGGATAATAATTTCCCTTGAATAAGAAACTACCCATTGCACAATGTATATGTTTAATATATAATGTATCAGAATTTGGCAATGATACGACCAAAATGTGTAGTTATAACTTTTTTCAACTTTTCAGAACATAGTATTTGGGTAGTGATCACTGTTAGCAGCAAAAATCAAGATATCTGCAACCATATTGGAGTCAGATCTCGAATTTTATTAGAAAACTTAAAGCTTTTAAGGAAAGTGTTCTAACATGCAGAATATGAGCATAAATTCTTTTCACAATTCAAATACGTCAATGTTTGATGATCAGCTTGAACTCTGGATAAGCCAAATTGGTTTGGTAATCGTGAAATATTTGTACCAAAGCAAAGCATGAAAACCAAACTCAAGGTCTGAAGTTTGCAGCATCTGTTTGCCTTGAGTAACACTTCTCGTATCCAATCATATTTTGGTTGCTAATTAATGATGTCTACTTGGCTGATTTAAACCTCTTTAAAATGATTTGTACAGCTAGATTCTTCCCAAATTTCAAGTCTTTCATTTAGGCTTTGGCACAAGGGAAAGTATATACTGGAGAAGTGATTCAAAGAAACTTCCGCACCATGTGTGGTTCTCTTTCTTGATTTTTCTTATGCAAAGCAAGTGCAGAAACCTACCAGTCACCTTTTTCTTCATCCTTTTTGTGGCTTCAAATATGTGGAATAGATTGCACAAAGAAGACAAGCTTTTGTGTCTTCTCAGCTTGTTGTGATTCACTTCTACTCGAGAGTATCTGCCGGTAAGGGAGTCTAGGCTAAAAATCTCTTGAAATGTGCAGTGGCAGTTTTGTTTTGTGGAATATATTAAGCAAATGGTCACATTTTTTGACAAGAAAAGAGCAGCTACTATTGAAGAAAAAATGGATAGAGTTCAGTTTAACTTGTGTTTTTTGCTTTCTTTGGGGCTCCACATTACAGATGTACTGATCTTTCAAATTTAATACAATTTTCAGCTTCCCACCTACCACTTGTACAGGGATGGATGGGTATTCTTTGTATATTACAGTCATTTATCTGTTATTGAAATATTTTGTGCAACTTACTTTCCCTAACCTGGGGTTTTTCACTTTCTTTTGTGGACAGCTGCTCTACATTGGAGATGTACTGATTTTTCACGTTTAATACAGTTTTCAGTTTCCCATGAGAGAAACACAAACAAATAAGGCTTGACAACTATGAGTGCAAGATATTTGATATAATATTTCTTTCTTTTTCTTTTGTAATGATTTGACAGCTTTAAATCATTTGACTTCAAGTTCCTACCCAATGGTTCGACATTTGCCATTCCTTTCTAAGCAGCTGATCCTAATCAAGTTGTTTGCACAAAAGAAACAAGAAGTGCTACCTTGTTATAGAAGAATGAGTACTTCCTCAAGCTTACATGGAGTTTCTATGCATGAACTCTAAAACTTGGAGCAAATGAATGAAGTACAGTTCTCTAATATGCTACATGTTGATATATCATAATTATAAGACAGTTAGTGGTGATTAACATCAGGAATGGTCAACATGAATTTTTAAATACATCTACAAAATGGGGACATGGAAATAGATAATGGCATCTCAAGATGAAACAGTCCTCTGAAAAGATAATTCGTCAACAGCAAAATAGTCAATCTTTATGGGCAGTATATCTGCCATACATGTATTTTAATTCATCAATACATCCAACATAGCATCATGGATTCAATCTTTAGTAGACAACTTGGAAGTATAGCGGGCTTTCTGGTGCAAAAGGCGGGGTTGTTGTAAAAACTGATAACTGAGTAACCAGTAAATGTTTTAGAAAACAGTTTGGTGTTGTTTCAGGTAGATTTTATTGCAGACTCTAACACTGTTCTCTGGCTTAATTAAGTGCTTATGTATACAAGAAAAATGCCACAAGTGCACAAAAGATTTCATTATATCACTGAGAGCACCAAAAGCAATTTACAAAAGGAACATCCAAAATCCCCGAATGCTAACTCCTCATTATTTAATGCAATTCATTTGAAATAAGAATTAAGACCGGACTATAAGCATCCATCTCACCCAAATATTACCCAGCCAAATGTTACTATTATCTCAACATAGTTTATGCACGTATTTCAATAATATATATGATTGAGAACATCATTTTGCACAAAATGAAGAATTGTACAGTCCTTAGTAATTTGGCATTGCTAAAGATCATGCAAAAATAGCCATACAAAGATCCACATTGGAAAGTAGACAGATAAGCTTTACTGTTCATCAAAACAAGTGGATGCATAGGAATTAAAACGTGATAGATCCTATCCATTCACAATAACATGTTAAGTTACCGCCTAACCCATCGGCTTAAACGTTTAGGTTGAGCTGCAATTCAGTACGGTATCAAAGCAAGCTCAGACCTCATGGTCATGTCCTTGAATCCCAGCAAATACCAAATATTCAAACTAAAAATTGTTCTTGCGAGTGAGGGAGTAAAACGTAGATCCTATCCATTCACAATAAATACCAAATATTAAAACAAGTAGATGCATAGGAAGTAAAACGTGATAGATCCTATCCATTCACAATACCTTGTTAAGTTACCGCCTAACCCATCGGCTTAAACGTTTAGGTTGAGCTGCAATTCAGTACGGTATCAAAGCAAGCTTAGACCTCACGGTCATGTCCTTGAATCCCAGCAAATACCAAATATTAAAACTAAAAATTGTTCTTGCGAGTGAGGGGAATGTTAAGCTACTTAAATACAAGCTTTAGTTTTTCGGTCAAGCTAGGCAGTGCAATAAAATAGGAATCGAAGTAGAATAACAAGATTTAACTCATAAGAGAAGGGAACAAAAATGGCTTACCAGAGGGTAAATCTTGCTTATTCTTGCGATTCCTCCGCCTACTTTGCTGATAATCGACATCTTTTTCCGAAACCTTTTCTTCCACGGAATTGTTAAGAAATTGTGGAGGTCCTGAAATCTCCCGTAACCAAAACCCAAACAATATCATACTCTAATTCAAATTCAAACGAAAGGGCTGAGTTTGTTATCTAAATAAAAGAAAATGAATAAGAATTACCTGTGAGAAAACGTCGAAAGCAAATGGTAGACCGGAAGCATGGGAGTGTTTATCGAGGTCGAAAAGGGAATTATAGCCGATTGAACGGTTGGCTTCAGTGGATACATTGGTAGCACCGTCGTTGTCTTCGTCATCGTCGTCTGAAGAATTTTGTAAATGGGTTTGTTTATCTTTTTCATTTTCTTCTTCTTCGGCAGAAGAATAGGCTTGGATTAGTGACAAACTCATTTTTTCCGCAAAGACAACGAACTTCGGTAAGAGTGGATAGGGATATCAAATGAAATACCTGAACGGCCGGAAATTATTTAGGATTTAACCAAAACTTACCACTATTCATAACATTAATTCAAAAAAATCCATACTTCAAAGTTTTAATTAAAAATGCTCCATTTTAAATTTTTTTTTGAACGAAATTATCCTCCATTATAAAATTAATATTTAACCATCATCATCTCTTCGAGGACAAAAACTCAAGATTTGATAAAAAAAATTTTTACAGCGGTCACCGGAGTTAAAGATCGATGGGTAACAAGCAAACAAAAAAGATAATCACATCAAGAGATTCGATCTACGAACGAAGGTGAAGATATATTTGAGTTGTATTGAGTTGAGTTGTGTTGAAGAGAGAGAATTGTAATATTAGAGATAGAGAATTATTATGGGATAATTTTGCATGAGAGGGAATATGTTTCTGAGTTACAGCAAGAATATATATATATATATATATATATATATAAATAGTACTCGAAAAATGATAAATAGTACTTAAAAGTGGGCTTCCACTCCTTAGTAAGCCTACTAGAGAGTGGAAGCCCACTCCCTAGTGAACCTACTAGGGAGTAGAAGCCCACTCCCGAGATTACTATCCAAGATTACTATATTACAAGAGAATCCTGTCTAAGGAGGTTGGTATTTAACTAGTCCGTGTGACTGACCAATCTTTCCTGGGGACTTCTCATGCAAATATAGTATTCTTATTAAAAAAAAAAAGTAAAACTTTTAAAAAAATTTTATATAACTATTAGGCCATTAATACTAGGCCCATTAAAATATTTGGCCCATATTAATACTAGGCCTATGTAAATTTGTACATCCGCACCTTTCCCCCAATAATACTAGGCCCATGTAAATTTGTAATATATATATTCATGAGCACACATTCCTAACTAGGATTGCGGATCAGCCATACATCTCAGAGGAAGTGGATGGAATCCTATAGACCGAGGAGTTATATGCATATTTGATTTATATTTACTTTCATAGTTATGTGAATTATGCCACATCACATTTGTTTTGATTTTGATGATTTCGAGGAATTTTTGAAATCAGTGTATATATTCAATTGTTATATTGTTTTCTTGTTTACTCACTAAGTATTTTTCAAATACTCACCCCTCACTTCTTCATTTCAGGTTAGTATAGTCGGGTGCGGTATAGTGTAGTAAAAATAAGAGCTCTGTACAGTTTTCAAGTACTCGACTCAAATATGGGTATTATGGTCCACTGAACAAGAATAATATTGGATTGAGATTTTGTATATTTTAGCTTGGTCAAGAATTCATTGTAATAAATATTTTGAGAAACGTTGGGTATGTTATGTATTTTATAAAAATACAGATGTTGATTTACATATGATTGAGAATTCACCATATTATGTTGTTGTACTGAAAATAGGTTTGAAACAGGTACTAATGCCTTGTGTGTCCTATAATTGTATTTTAAATAATAGAATGTATTTCTGGGATTCGTAACAATTGTCACGCGGCGGACTAGAGTTGGGGCGTGACAATATCCCTCTATTGTTTAATCCCAATCAAGTAAAAGTTTCTAGAGTATGAAAACTCTAAACTTAGTATCTTTATAGACTATCAATCGATATGTACTAAACTTGTCATTATGAACTCTTTTCAAATGACTTCTATTATTTTCTGATCAGGGTTTTAGGTTTTAGCTATTTATTGAAGTCTGACTAAGAACTCAAATTTGAATCGAGTTAATGAAAACTTAAGATATAATATATTGAGTCAATATATCTCATCTCAATAATCATTCACATCCTAATATAAACAATATATGCCAAACCAACTTTTATGTATAAGACATGATTAATCTTATATTTATACACAATATACACTATGTACATTCATATCAAATAACGACTATGACTTTTCAAGTCAAAGGAGTACTCCACACACTATTACAGTTAAATAATGAATCATTGACTATATATATTACATGTGATTTATCATTTCTTTGGTCATATTCAATAAAAAGTCTTTAACTATTAATCCATACTAATATTCTAATGATATAACTTTTATTCACCCATACTACTATCATCTTATGATATTTATTGAAGACATTCAGTGTACCTACTAGTCGATATTGCATTCGTAGGGAGCTAATTTGATAATCATTATTATCTAGATATTCATATGCGTACTTTATTCATTAATATATTTGAACAAAAGAAGCAACTTACACATATGAAAAAGAAATAATTTCTTTATTAATTATATGTATGGTATATATAAATAGTAATACAATATAAAATACCCTAAAATCGATAACACGAATAGTTTCTAGGGTATACAATACAAACAAACTCTTATTTGCACTAAAGTCATTCGTTGTTATATCTCATACCTATCTTCTCAAGATGATAGTCAAGTTGTTTTAATGTTATTACTCTAATAAGTGGATTAGATACATTATCTATTAAAGATATCTTCTATATAATAATCACTTTAACACTAATAAATTCTCGTAAAAGATGATATTTTTGCTAAATATATTTAAACTTTTGGTGTGTTCTCAGGTTTTTAGCCTATGCAATAACCCTAGTATTGCACAAAACAAGTTTATCGAATAAGCTATGTCAGGAACTACACCAAATTTAAATACAAACTTTCGTATCCAAATAATCTCTTTTGTTGTTTCTAAAATAGTAATATGTTCAACTTCTGTAGTGGAGTTAGCTGTTGTCATATGTTTGAAATTTTTTTAACTTACAACACTTTTATCATACAAAAAGATAAATCTAGATGTAGATTTTTTATCATCCATATTTGATTATAAATCTAAGTTTGACATCCATGAATGTTCAACTCTTAATATTTATAACTCATAATCAAATCCTTAGTCTTTTTCAAGTACTTAAGGATTGTTTTTACTGTCAACCAATGTTTCTCTCTAGGATTGACCTAATATCTGCTAGTAGTATTTACAACATAAGCTATACATAGCATAACATACATTAAGTTACCTATAGTTTAAGCATAAGATACACCATACATCCGGTGTTGCTCTTTATCAATCTTTGGACCCATATCTTTTAAAAATAAAGACCGTGATTGAAGGTTAAGAGACCTTTCTTAGAGCTCTCCATGTTGAGCCTCTTCAACATGTTTTCTATACATAATTTTTAGGATAATTCAATTATCATCTTTGCTTTATCACTATAGATATGAATACCAAGGATATAAGTCGCATCTCCCAAATATTTCATGGAGAATGTTCTGGATATCTAGATTTTCTCCTTTATCATCATGTCAACATTGTTAGAGATATGCCCTAGAACCAATCATGTCATATAGTTCAGGGTTGTTATTTCTTTGTATATAAACTTTGTAATTATTTGTAAAAATGTTTACATTTAATAAAATGGCATTT
>JAVXUL010000014.1:113518-126382 GCA_035590515.1 Trichilia minutiflora | reverse complement strand
GAAAGAGATGAGTAAAGAGAGAGCGGGTCCTCGAGTTGGACTGAGTCAACCGGTCCCGATGGCCGGTCCCTATGAGAGGTCACCTCTTGCACCTAAACTGTTGGGTCAGGCCTTACCCAAAAGATTCACAAGACCTCAAATTACTCCGTTTTTTGGGAAGACGGATCCATCGCTGCATGTGGATCTCTTCTAGAAAATGATGTTCGTCCAGGGACTGGGTGAAGAACAGATGTGCCGCTTATTCCCCCTGACCCTGAAGGGACAAGCCAGAAAATAGTTCTTGGGCCTAACCCCCGGAAGCATTAAGAGCTTTGAGCAGCTGTACGAGGTATTAACTGTCGAGTTTGAGGGCGTAACTTTCGACACCAAGACCCCGAGCTCGTTGTTGCTACTTAGGCAGGGGGATGGTGAGAACCTCAGGAGTTTCGCCGAAAGGTACCATGAAGAAGTTCTCAAACTGAGGGCTTACCATCACCCATTGACCTTATAGGGACTGAGACAGGGTCTAAGAATAGACAGGGCCTGGTACGCTGTTTGTAAATCCTTGGTGAACACTTACGAAGCGGTCAGAAGAAAGATACTCGATGAAATAGATGTTGAGAACCTGGTGATGCTCAAGACGAGAGAGCAAAAGCCCATAAGGGCTCTCCCGAGAGACAACAGCCGCTTCAAGAAATCCGACAGCAAGAGGTAGAGAAACGATAAGGGGAGGTTTCTTGAAGCTAATCAAAAGAGATACCGAGTCTCCGAGTATTACCGGGGTAACTGACAGAGAGAATAACAACACCCTAGAGAGAGAGGATCTACTTAAAAAGACAACCCACAGCGGGTTGCTCGGGTAGACGGACCGAGGCGAGCGGAACATGAGGAAACGGAGAAGAAGTTTACTCCCTTGAACGCTCCCTTCTCCCGAATTCTGGAAGAAATAAGGAGGCGGGGGACTGTGTTGTTGGACCCCCACCCGATCATACGCAGGTTCCCCGGAGAGATGAGAGACGAGTTCTGCGAGTTCCACCAAGACGTGGGGCACCCGACAGAATAGTGCCACGAGCTGAAGGATCAGGTCAAAGTCTTGGCCAGGAGCGGTTACCTGACCGAGTTTATAGCTCATGAAGGTGACGGGTCCCAAGAGCTAGGGTAAGAATAGTAGCCCGAGCCCGAGACCACAGAGAGGCAGGGACAACTCCAAAGAAATCGAGTGAAGAAGAGATTTGAAGGGAACCCTGCTACTGCCTTGCATGAGATTCGCAACCCAACCCGAGCATGGGAACTGAAAGTGCGTGCCCAATATGGGAGGTTCTCGAGTATCCATGGCGAAGTCAAAAAGACAACCAAAGAGCCAGGTACGCTATCTTTGACACTATATTATACTAACGTGGATTTGTCCTGCCATGCTTGAACTGTTTGAAAACAGATAAGGTAGAAAAGGCAACTGAGGAAATCCATAACTAAACCTGTGAGAGTCATGAAGGGGCTTATTCCCTAACATACAATGTTGTTCGGTGGGGATGTCATAGGCCCATAGTCCCGGTGAGACAGAGCCACTCTCCAACTTAGCCGCAAGAAAGACTGTCGCACCGACAAAACATAGCCAGAGTTGCTAGCCAGATGATCGGAGGAACAAATCGATGCCCCGACTTTCCTGATGCAGGATTACATTGAAGGGAGATGAGGCTAGCCGAAGATTGGGGTTAGATCTACTAGATGGAAGGAGAGACAAGACCGCGACTCGGGTATCCGCATGCCAACAGAGGATAGCCCGATACTACTGGCTAGTAGTTAAATATCGAACCCACCAGAGAAGCGTTCTTATCCTCCACCAGGTGACTCCTAACACTACAGTCCCGGGTGAAGGGGTATTGAAAACTGAAGGGAAAGGACCATCTAAAGTCGTTCAGGTACTAAGACTAACCTCGAGCGATACTCCAAAAAAATCGTTCGAGTACCTAGACCAGGGGTTCACAAATCAAAAACCCCGAGCGACATTTCAACAATGAAGCCGTGGAACGCAGACAGACCAAAGATTTACTGTCCATAACCCAACCCTTTTGGTGATCGATCCCCCGATCCTGTGACCAGCGTCGAGCCTTTCTTCTCCATCGAGAACATGCGTCGAGGCTTCCTGCTCCGTAGAAGATACGCATCGAGCCTACCTGCTCCACGGTGAATACACGCTGAGCCCCTCTCGAGTACTCTATCAGTATCCAACTTCGATAATTGAAGCTAGCCCAATCTCTTATGTGCGAAGATCTTAGGCCGACGGGATTGTTTTGTCTCTGAGTCAAGGATATTGAAGACGGAACCATCCTTGTTTTAGGGCCCATGGACCATCTTGTGCAGGCCCAATTTCGAGGACCCACGAACCATCTTGTGTGGGGTCATATCCTGAGAAGACCCTGGTCTGAACTCTATCTTGAGTTCTCTGAGCACCACAGGATGTTGTAGATAAACTACCCATTCCTGATCTTCTACCAGCAGAAGTTACAGTTTACTCGACTGGTGACTACTGTTGGGATGAATGATACCAGCTTGTCTGACCACCTATATCTAATCTACCTAACTTGAGGCGATACATCTTTATACATCTTACTTCTCTATAGTGATAACATGTTGGCGCTTGATGACACGGGTCTGTATGGTATCGTCTGCAGTTAATACACCTGTCTGCTCTCTGCCTCTGCCTCGATCCTTGTGTTTGTCTCTGAGCTGACGACCCAAATCTTAAGGATATCTGGCCTTATGGAGAAAACGAAGGGTTGCTTGTAGGACTTGTAACAAATGCACCGCTGAATGAACCACAGATACGACTCTTCTTAGATGGAGAACTAACCTGTATGCTTAAGTCTTTCCTCTTCTGGAATTGGCTCCATGATCTTTTTTCTCTTGCTAACTTCTCAGTTTGAAGTGTCATCTGAATCATTTTCTTATACCTCTGATTTCTTGATAGTGACATATTCTCACGTATCTTAAAGTTCAAACCCTCTTCGAACTTAACATATAAGCTTTCTTCATTAACAAATTTTGACACAAACTCAACTAATTCTCTCAACTGGATCTTATACTTTGTCACTATATTACCCATCTATTTCAATCGAAGAAATTCCTACTTCTTTTAATTACAGTGATAGAAATTATAATATTGATCTCAAAATTCTCGCATAAAATCATTCCAAATCAATTGATTTCATTTATCACTGTGTGCATACGTGTAACTTGAGACACAATAGTCTTGCATAGAAAAATAGTTGTCTCACACATCACATACATCCTAGGAATGAAGATCTTCTTTGTGCACTTCAACATCATTATCATGAAATTACCTACATCCTCACTCCGGCTCTAGGATCAACAGGCTCCTTCTTCGTAATATTATACACATACCTAGATAGCATTAACAAACTCAGATGACACATTCTGAACCATGACTTTGGATCAAAATCAACAGTTATGCCTCAATTATGGTAAGAAATTTAATATGTAACCTTATTGCAACATAACTAACTCACTATACATTAGTTCTATACAATTGGATGTTCAATTGAGTTTTTAAGTATTTATTTATCTTTGAAGGGAACCTACGAATCTTGATCAAAATTCGTAGAACTAGGCGTATACCTGGACTCAAAGAGAATTTTATCCCAACAAAATATAAAATTTATTCGATTTACATTCTCACCACAAAGAGCCAGTTTAAACTAAAAATTAAGACCAACCTGCAAAATATCTAATACTTGGTCAAGAGAATTAGTTTCATTTACTACATATTACCACAAATACAAGTAGAAGTACTCAACAAGCATTCCAAAAATAGTGAAAAGACACTCAACATTATTAAATTATAGCAGAACCCATCTACTTTCTTCACTTGCTAAAAGACAGAACAATTGACATATTAGCCTAAATATTTCCCCTTGTATAAGGTAAATGGTATCGTAAAAGCAAATTTCCAAATCATATCTTTGACAATTTATGAAAAAGTTTGATCCTAAAATATTCTATCTGTCAAATCCGCAAAGTATCATGATTGTATCATGTACAATGTACATCCTGCTGATGCATCCATCAACACAGCAGAAGCAGATGACGAGAAAAGATACCAACTTTGGCACCGTATTTTGAAAGTTAAAAGATTGGGAATTATAAAAAATACATCTTGAACTATGAAGAGACTTCTGTAATCAGTAATCAATCAGAGAACAACAAACCCAAGTCCACGAGCAGTAAGACCTCCAATTCCCAAACAAATATACGAACAAGACAGCTCAAAAAGCCAGGAAAACTAAATTACTACATATACAAAACTCAAATATCTCTTTAATGGAAGAAACACAAGATAAATAGAAATAAAAAGCATCACATTCAGCCAACAAAAGACATAATCATTTGATTATTTCAAAATAATTATTCGCATTCAAATGGTTATCCCACTTCAGTCTATTAATTGGAAACTTGAAAAACATTAAAAAAAAAAAAAAAAAGCTCACTGCAGTGTTTATCAACAATTAAAAAGTAACCAAGAAATCCAATCTGACTCACCCCATTGCCATGAGCTCTCTCAACAAGCTTTGAAGGTGACAAGTATCCATCACTAAATTTGGAATGAGAATGAAATTCAAACACCAATTTCTCCATTCCTCTCCCAAGAGTCTTCTGAATCACAAAATCATTAACAACGCAACAAGCAGAAGTAACATTATTATTAATATTATTATGGAATTGATCCAGAAACACCCATTCGCAAACAGATTTGAAAGCAAGACTCTGCTCAATTGTCATTTTCTTCTTGCTACCACCCCGGTTCTTCTTCTTATTTTTTTTCCCTTTTGCTTTCTTATTGCAATTGGAATTACCGTTGCAGTTGCTGTTGTTGGTATTGTGAAGAAGATGACCATCACCAACCATGGCTTTTTTGAGGATTTTTTGTTTTGTTAGTCTGGTTGCCCCAAAGAGAAGAGAAAAGAGGAGAAACAGATATACTAACTACTCACGAGGGAATATGTTTAATTTATTTTGTGAACATTTATTAATCGAATTTACATCTTAAATTTTGAAGGAAACCATGTTTGTGTTTGTTTTCTTTATAAAAATTTATAATATTGCTCGTTGAACATTCAAATTTTTTGTTTCAGTATATAATACTTAAAATTACATTTAATTTTGGATCTTGTGAATGGTATAATTTGATTAATCAAAATAATATTTTAAAAAATTAAAAATAATCTTTGAAACTTTCTTGAAATTAAAATATCTTTTTGTTCTTCTATTCAAGTCTGATAACATCTTCAACTAAATCCTTCTTGTCACTTCTTTTTTTCATTTTTCCTTTTTTTTTTCTTCATAACAGATGGATTAGTGTTAATTAACTTGCTACTACCATGCACACGTATGTATTAATATTCCCCCATGACAAGCTTCCTATCCGTATGACCTAGTAAACGCATCTAAAGTTAGTTTTCTCTAATTAATTGCAATAAATACGAGTGAATCAATTCTAACCACACATAAATATGATCTCTAGCTAACCATGCATCCAACACATATACATCATTCCTTATCCATCTATCTAGAATATATATATATATATTCTATCACCCTCTCCCTCGTCTTCCCACTAAGTATATGGCAGATCAACCCCTTGGTACACACAATGATATCCCACAAACACAAACACCACCACATTCGCATACATACATTATTCAATTGCCCATCAATAGAATCCATGAACACAGATCACACAATGATACGATATCATTGACTTGTCTACTTGTATGTGTTTCAATCCTTCTTCTCATTATTTCTCTCATTTTCTTTCTAGTTGTTAGCATCTTTTTCCTTGCGGTAAGGCCTAAAAGTCCTAGGTTTTGTATTGAGAACTTGATTCGTATGAATAACCATTCAATCCCATCATCATCAAATACTAGTCCTATGATCAAGTACAATTTCTCCATTAGAACAAAAAACCCAAATCATCATATGGGTATTTTTTACCAAGAAGGGGGAGTCTCTCTTTCTTTAAATAAACAACAAATATTGGGTATTGGAAAGTTTCCTTCTTTTTATCATGGTAAGAAGAAATCAATGATGTTTGATCTGTCACTTGATTTCAAGGATATTGATAAATTTCCCAAGGAGATGATTGAAGATTCAACACTCAAAATCAATGGTATCCTTCTAATGAATGTTCCTGCTAAATTTAAACTTTGGTTGCTCAAAACATGGTGTCTTAAGATAGTTATTACCTGTGATATCACTATTAGTGCATTGCTAAAAGCTCCACGTGTAATATCACAACAATGTCGTCACAAGGTTCGTCTATGAAGTATATTCATATAATATACGTTCTTTCTTTCTTTTGTTTTTTAGACATACTTTTAGAAAACACAGTTCTAATTATAAATTGCGTATTTTAGATCCAAATCATTAAGAATACTTTAATTAGGGTTTCAAGTAATCAAATAAATCTTAAAAATAGAAGTATAAAATTTTTTTGACAGAGAAATATATGTGTGTTACAATTGTGTCAATCTAAACTCTTCTACCAATATAATTAAATCTTGAGAATAATAGGATTTTTAAGAAAAGCGTGTTTGATTTTGATAAATTTGACGTACTTATTTGCTTGATTTTCATGTAACTAGGGTATAATTTATAGTAATTCCAATATACATATAAATGGCCATATTGCTCATCATTTATTAAGATTTACTATATAATTTTAAATTGGAATTTATAATATTTTGAAAATGAATTTGTAAAATATTAAAAATTAATATTTATCTTCTCACAATACCTTTTCTTTTATATATTATTTCTTTGTATTTTTCTAATAATATGGTGATATACACAGTACCCTTTACAAAGTAATATTTTTCATTCGCTGATTTTTTATTTCTGAGAATTTTAATAAGATTCTATTTAGTTCTCAGTTAATTTTATTGGTAGTTCATGATGTATTAATGAATGATTATACCGATTGATGTGTATGTAAAATTTTCTTTTTAGTATTTATCATATTCACAGAAAAAATTATTAAAATTAATATAAAGCAATTATATATTATTATTTGCTTTGGACTTCACTGATTGATCTATGCTTACCAAACAGATTTCCCGCAAGGGATTTGTAAGGTGCTCCTTTCCTTCCATGGGTTTTAGTTTAATGGGTTTAATAGTTATTTATATTACATAATGAATATATTTTAATTATTTATTTACAAAATAAATTAAATTTTTCTTTCTTTTCAAAAGATGATTGTGTAATATTATTAAAAGAAACTCTATTAACAAATTGATTTAGATTTCACTAATATAAAATGTGGGTTTAATCATTGAGTGGGAGAAAGTTAGTAATCTAATCTTTCAAACTATAATACTTAAAATACTCTCTATAAAATAGTTATTGTTTTAAAAATTATATATTTTAATAAATTAATTAATAATTATTTAAAATTTATAAATTAAATTAAAAAAATATTATTTGTTCCGGCAATGATACTCACACTGGTATAATTAAATTTAAAAAAAATTTATTACATATTTGTAATAAGGTCATTTTTTAAAATTTAAATTTTAATGAATATATCTTAATTTTTTCTTTTATATAAAAATATATATAGAGAGAGAGAAAGTTAAACTCTCTTTAACTTAAGTTTTTAACTTAAATATAGATACAAATTTTCGTACATTAAATGTAGAAAATCAAACAATTAGATTTTAAAGTAAAAGAAAATATTTAATACTACCAACTCAACTATTCTCCTTTAAATTATAAAAATTCAATTAAATAAAAATTTGTATTATTATTTTTAGTCAAAAATTTAAATTAATAGAATTTGTTGATGCAAAATTTCGTATTAACACTAACACCTGAACTTATAGACCATAGAAGAAATTTATTATCTCACTCATTTTTATTCTTTTATGTCCAATTTTTTAATCTATGATAGGTTGCTTTCTTTTATATAAGACCTGGATGTCATGTTGTTGATGAAAGAACTCGAACTAAATACTTATCCATTGTGATTATTATACAAATATCACTTGAACTAGTAGTATTCATGTGACAACTATAATGAATAAATCCCTAATTCGAACTTTCTCACGTTTGAGTTCTACCTAAAGAAAGTGATCCATCTTAAATCAAAAAATCACCCAAACTTAACAATATAAAAATAAGTGATATAATAAATTTTTTTCATAACCCATGAGTCCGAACATTAGTGTTGATATGAAATTCATATCAACCCATGAGTTCGAATATTGGTGTTGTATAAAATTCATATCAATAGAATCTAATCCACTGTATATACAGTGATTATTCTATATGTAACAAAAGGATATTATTGCTTTATTTGAAAAAATTATATGGAAATACTTACAATGATCACACTTCGTAACCTATGCTCAATGACTTTAACCTAAAAAGATTTACGCAATTTTACAATTCTCATCATCCAATTAGCTTTTTTTAGAACATCATGCGAGGTATGTATGTAACACGTCAGTTAAAATATCAATACAAAAGTATATAAATACTAATAAAAAATAGTGTTATCAAATACTTTTAACTTACTGGTAAAGTCCAGCAAAACCATCACAATACGAAATAAAGACAAAATTATAAAGAAGCCAACTCAAATATGAAACACAGCATTCCAAATCATTAAATTGAATCCAAATTTTAATGTTGAAGAAATTTGTTATAACCCATATTTATCAAGGGAGATTAAGGACATGTTTGCTATTCCTAACATTCACTTAGCTTTATAAACAAAACTATGAAAAAGATTTAGTAACACCAAGTTAATTAATATTTAATATTTTAATTTCTATCCTACAACAATGTGAAGCTACAGCACCTCAATTTCAAACAAGCTCTAATTCATTAGAAAGAGGAAAAGATAATGGCAGGACAAACAAGAATGGAGAATCAATAACAATAATTCATTTGACAAACGTTTGACACACTTTGTTACTGAATAATGGCTCAAAAACTAAAAATGATGAAACTAAATACCATCAATATTAACTAAGAAATTGGGTAGTAAATTTCATCGACAAACTATTAACTCTCTACAGGAACACTTATCCCACCTTGTGTAATGGAAACATGGGAAAGCCTCAACTTAATAGCCTCAAATTCAGCACACTGACTCTCTTCATTTGTTAGCCACAATGATAAGCACCGGTCAATCAAATCTTTTCCACAACTCAAAGGATGACTTCCTTTTAGAATCCTACCCCTCCCAAATCTGGTAATCCTGGACAGATTTGAATCAGATGGTTCGTCTGCATAACTTTCAAGAATCTCCTTGATGGCACCACACCAGATTGGCCGAGCTATCTTAAGAAAGTCGCTCAACACCAACACTGGAAGGTTTACGCTTCCAAGTTCAGACTCACCGTGCCCACCTCTTCCATGATAATCTGAACCCCCAAGCTTTAAAAGACCGTGAGCATCAGCTAAGTCACTGTATGCTATCAATCATATAACAAAAACGGACCAATAAGGTGACAAGCAAAACGCAGACACAAACAGACAATTATTGCTAAGGGTGGGTATGACAGGTTCCGAAACAACAGAAAGTCAATGATCTCTTCCAGAATGTTTAGTTCCTCATTAAAGAATCAATTCAATTAACAAAACGACGGAAAGCAGAATAGGAGACTATAAAATGTAGCTAAATGTTCTTTATCATGCAGAACTGATTCATCACAAAAGTGCAAATCACACGATGAAGCAGTTACTTATAAGGACATGTTCAGATGTATCATACATCAAATTCCCTCATTTTTATGACACATGATTGATACTCTGCAAACTACTGATCCAAACAAACTAATTACCTCCATCAATTGATTTCTATGTTGTTCAAAATTGAAATGTAGATAATTCAAGAAATGATTGGCATGCACATAATCATAAATTAAAACATATGAAAGGTAAATCCATGAATTACAAGGAGAAAAATTTGACAGACAGGAGACAGGATTCTTCAGTGGCTGTAAATAACATACCAGCTAGTTTTCCGTCACTTCTGTAAACTTCCACCCCATGAAGGCCAGCATCTTTCAAACTTCTAATGATACCAGTGGGATTCTTCAATGCCCATGGATGAGCCAGTACAGCCAACCCACCTGTTTTGCGTATCAGTTGTACAGCTTCCTCCGCGAAGGGTTCACTACCACTACAGAGCAAACATAATCGTTAGTCAGTCATCTTCATGCATTGAAATATTCATTAAACCAATAAATTTTCAACAGTATTCAGTGTTCATTACGTGGCATATGCAGGGCCACCATCATATAGATATCTGGAAAAAGCCTGTTTCAGATTTTCCACGTAGCCTGCTTCAACCATAGCTCGAGCCACATGCAACCTCCCAGGAGCAACTCCTTTGCCAGCAATCTTGGCCACATGCTCCCACTTCAGAGGTAACTTCAGCTTATTTAATTTCAGGATCATGTCCTTGGCACGCAGGAATCGACCATCCCTTATATTAGCCAAGAAATTTTCCAGTTCTTCATACCTCGATGGCCCACAGCTACTATAATACGCAAGGATGTGAACTGGTTCCTCCAATTCAGAGTCTCTGCTTTTTTGATCACAGGACCACATATCAGTATCTTATATTGTGAGAAGGAAACATTGAATTACTCAGAATTTCTATCCCCTGTTTACCAGTTTTTGCATTATCCAATCATGAAACAAAGTTCAGGGGTTTGAATGCTTAAGGAAAAAGTTATGTGAAAGAGACAATAAATAACCTAATGTGTTTACTAACAGTAAGGAAGTAAACGAAGATTATTGAAAACACCTTGGGGAGAATATTGTGCTGATTTCAACGCCTGGGATTATCTTAATGCCAAATCTGCGAGCTGTTTCAATGGCCTCAGGTATGCCAGACATTGTGTCATGATCTGTCAGAGCTAGAACTTTCACCTGTTCTGCATACATTGTACTAATTAAATTCCTACTTAAACAGTACCAAGAATCAAAAGCTAAAACTCTCTCCTATAAGTTCTATTTAGAGAATTCACAAGTCCAGGTTTGAGATATAAATGGCAATAAATAGCATTCCAAAATTAAAAATGGGTAGAATATATTAAAAACATTCACACATTTTCTTAATATATTTATTTCCTGAAGATAAAGTGAGGTTCAGTAAGGTCATTTTAATTAAAAAACAGCATTAGTAGTACTTCCCATTCTCTAATTTCATTTCACACAGAGAATCTACGAAATTCAATAGTATTCAAAATAAGCATTTTCATCTAAATGCTGTCAAAAATGAAAATATTTTAGTAATACTTCTCTATGTGCAATCATAATACAAGTAACTGCCCAACCTGTAAATTATCCCCATAACAAACACAAGCGCATTATTCTTCCCCTTGATAGAGATAGTAAGCACACATTGCCAGCTAAATAATTAATAACTAACAAAATGAAAACTAGAATAACAGGAACTTCCCTAGCAATCTCTGAAATACACGCAGGAAAATGCTTTTTCACAAAATGGAAATACCCATGTGCAAGAACTCATTGTCAATATCCCGGTACCAGAAAACTTCTAAAATGAGTTAATGAGCATTCTCACTTAGATCTCCTAGGGCATATTTGGGATTGAGGTGCTATAGTCACATAGTTGTTGTACCTCTACAATTGTTGCGGGATGGAAGTTAAAAACATTAAAATTAGTTTAAAAATGAGTGAGTCTATTAAAAGTTGATGTTACCATACATTTATTACAACTTTGCTTCCAAATTTCGCCAAAATTAGGAATACCAACCATGCCTCGAACAAAGATCAACAAAGTTTGTTATAACTCTTGATACCTTGAAGATTATAATTTGCCAACAGATTCTGCTCCAACCATGTCCTAGGGATAATCTATATCAGTCCACTTTCTAGCATAATGCTTCAACAGTAGCATTCCTTTTGATGATCAAATGAAGACAGCAGGATGTCTACTGGCTGCTCCAAAAAATGAGTTTAATGAAGAAAGAAGGACAAATATGGTTACAATTCAACCTTGATTTCAATGAGTAAGAGTAGTCCCTCTTAACTCATATTCATAACCTCACATAACCATGACAACAAAATGGTAGCTTTGGCATACCCATCAAACAATTTTGTTTACTAACATAATAGTGCCTTAGATTGCATGACCAATAGCTTTGCCATTCCAACTTTACAAGTCAAGACGCAAAACAGTAGACAACTCAATAAAGCAAACATTAGATATTGCTTTAGTCTGAAGATAAGCCTAAATTACATGAAGATTAATGTTTGGAAAACCAGTCAACACCTACTAAATCAATACGAATAAAATTGGGACATCAAACTGATTCATTTGGAATTTTATTCCAAATGAGTCACTGAGCTAATGATACCAAGATAAACAACTCTATCAGATAGGTAAATGGATAGACATTAAGCCGTGAAGAAGAACTCATCAAGTGGGCACTCAAAACTGCAGAAAGGGCATGGTACTAAGTGAAAAATGATCAAAGGATAAAGCAAGTTTCAGTTCCAAAATGCTATATCTAATCTGATTCTTCATTATTAATTGTCATCTTTTTCTTCTGCACCTCCTCACAGAAGATCTTCTCACTCTGTTGACTTTCTTCTCTTTATAAAGTTCTCATAAGTTGATTTCATCTACGACTGTGTGCATACGTGTAACTTGAGCCACAATAGTCTTGCATAGAAAATAGTTGTCTCACACATCACAGACATCCCAGGACTGAAGATCTTCTTTGTGCACTTCAACATCATTATCATTAAATTACCTACATCCTCACTCCGGCTCTAGGATCAACAGGCTCCTTCTTCGTAATATTATACACATACCTAGATAGC
>JAVXUL010000014.1:94111-110380 GCA_035590515.1 Trichilia minutiflora | reverse complement strand
ATAAATATAAGGTTTATACAAGATTATAAGCCTTGAAACCGACAACATGAATGGTTTCTAGGGCATACACACTAACAAGCTCCCACTTGCACTAAAGTCATTTGCTGTGGTATCTGATACCCATCTTCTCAAGATGCTAGTTCAGCTGCTTCTTTGTCATCGCCTTAGTCAGTGGGTCAGCTACATTGTTCGCTGAAGCAGTCTTCTATATCAATATCTTTCCAACTCCAACGAACTCTCTCAAAATATGATATTTACGCTGAATATGTTTAGACTTCTTATGTGCCCTCGGTTCCTTAGTCAGTGCAATAGCCTTCATATTGTCATAGAACAGAGTTATCCGATAAATCATATTAGGAACAACACCAAGTTTAGATACAAACTTTCGTATGCAAATAGCCTCTTTTGTTGCTTCAAAAGTGGTAATATATTCAACCTCAATAATGGAATCTGCTGTAGTTGTTTGTTTAAAACTTTTTCAACTGATAACACCTCTATTAAATAAAAAAATAAAATCAGATGTAGACTTTTTATCATCCAGGTCTAACTGAAAATCAGAATCTAAGTATCCTTATATACTCAATTCCTAAGATCCATAAGTCAGAACTAAATTCTTAGTACTTCGTAAGTACTTAAGGATTGTCTTAATAACTGACCAGTGTTTTTCATCAGGATTGGCCTGATATTTGCTTGTAACACTTACAACATATGCTATATCAGGTTGTGTATATAACATCATGTACATTAAACTACCTATAGCCAAAGCATAAGGTATACTATGCATCCGTTTCACCTCTTTATCGATCTTGAGACCCATATCTTTTGAAAGATTAAGATCGTGATTGAAGAGTAAGAGATCTCTCTTAGAGTTCTCTATACTGAATTTCTTCAGTATCTTCTCTATGCATATCCTTTGGGATAATTCTATTATCCTCTTTGCTCTATCTTTATAAATACGAATTCCCAAAACATAGGTCGTTTTTCTGAGATCCTTCATCGAGAAGGTTCTAGACAACCAGACCTTTGTCTCAGTCATCATGCTTATATCATTACCAATTAATAATATATCGTCCATATACAATATGAAGAACATTATAGCATAATCCTTTACCTATTTATAAACACAATGTTCATCTGAATTTTATTCAAATCCATACGATTTGATAACCTTATCAAATCATTTATTCTAGCTTCGAGAAACTTGCTTCAACCCATAAATGGATTGATGCAACTTGCATACCTTATTTTTATCTGTAGTGGATATAAAACCAATAGGTTGCTGCACATAGATATTTTTCTCAAGATATCCATTGAGGAATGCAATTTTTACATCCATCTGTCAAATCTTGAAATCATGGTATGCTACTATAGTTAGCATGATACGAATGGATTTAATCATAGCCACAAGCAAAAAGGTCTCCTCATAATCCAACCCTTGTTTTTGAGTGTACCATTTCGCAACTAACCGTGCTTTATAGGTCTCTACCTCACCATCTCTACCAAACTTTCTCTTAAAGATCGACTTACAGTCAATAGGAATAATTTCTTCTGATAGATTAACAAGTGTTCAGACTTGATTGGTGTATATGGATTGCATCTCAAAATCCATAACCTCTAGCCATCTACCTGAATCCTTATCAAGGATAGCTTCTTTATAACTTCTAGGATCATTAGGATGATCAGCTTCTCCAACTAGATTAGGTTAAACTCTTGCTCATGTAGGAGATCATATCACTCAGGAGGCCGCGATACTCTAGAAGATTTTCTAAGTGGAATCTGAACTGGAACTGAGGTCTGTTGACCGGAAGGTCTAGCCTCAATATCATCATATTGAGCTTCTAAAGACTCCTCTTTAAGCTCAATCAGTCTACCTGTACGACCTTCCTCTAAGAACTCTTCTTCTGAGAAGTGTGCATTTCTACAGATGGCAATATGCTGATCAGTATGGAAGTAGAAATAATATCCTAAACTATCTTTAGGATATTTGATGAATCTTCTTTTCTCTGACTTTACATCCAACTTATCAGGGTTAACAATTTTAATATAAGCTGGACAACCTCATATTCTCATATAACCGAGAATGAGTTTCTTTTTACTCTATATCTTATACAGAGTCTTTTAGACTGATTTTGATGGGACTTTATTCAGGATATACGCAGCGATCATCAGAGTACATCCTCATAAATAAACTGGCAAGTTAATGAAACTCACCATGGATCATACCATATCTAATAAGGTACAATTTCTCCTTTCAGCTACACCATTCAACTGTAGTGTATAAGAAGGAGTCAACTAGGAGATAATTCCATTATCCTTTAAGAATTTTTGAAACTCTGTCCTCAAGTATTATCTTTCACGATTAGATCACAGATTTTTAATACTCTTTTCAATCTGTTTCTCTACTTCATTTTTGAATTCCTTGATCATTTCAAAGGAATCTGATTTTTATTTCATTAAATACACATACCCATATGATTAAATCCACTATCCTTTATCGATTTAATCTTATTTTTATTTTTGCTAGTCGTGATATATCATCGATAAAGGTAATAAAGTAGTCAAATCCTCCTCGGGCTCTTGTGTTAAACGGTCCACATATATCAGTAAGTACGAATTCTAATAGCTCCTTTACTCTCTCTTCTTTATCTTTAAAGGGAGATTTAGGAATTTTTTCTTGAAGACATGATTCACATGCTGGTAAGGGTTCTGAACCTAGTGAACTCAAAAGTCCACTTGTCCTAAATTGAATCAATCTTCTGTCTTTAATATGACCCAATATATGATGCCATAGATATTTAGGATTTGTCTGACCCTGAATTCTTTTATTTGTAATAGATTTAATTGAATGACTATCACTTAATTTCAGAACATACAGTTTATTTGTATTTACTGTTTTGTCTACTAATACATTTCAAAAATGTATTAAATATTTATTTTTTAATAAACTATACATTGTAACCATCTTTATATAGTACAGATATTGAAATGATGTTTTTGGTAGCACGAGCAAAACACAACACAAAATTCAATCTCATAATGTGTCAACTAGATAATCTAAATGTGCAAGTACCTAGAATCTTTCCTTCATTAAGGACCTTGTAAGGGATAAATTAGAAACGTAAGAGAATTGAGACAATCTATTTATTAATCAAAATTACAGCTAGCAAAAATATTGTATTCATAATCCTTATTCAAATATGATCTAACCTTGTCTTAAAAGAAAAAGTAAAAATAATTTTTTTTTAAAAAAATAGTATAAAAATTTGTAAATAAGCTAACAACTAATGTTTAATTCTAATGTAGCTGTTCCTATAAAATAAACTCTAATAATTGCTTTATCTTTGATTATCTCTCATTTGAATTTCTTAAATTTCTTAGTCCCTCATATTTTGTCAACTTTTACTATATCAATTTTGATTTATGAATCTTTAGGTTTCGACAAGCTAAACTTATGCATGTTCAGATGCGACCATAAATATGGCTTTTTAAAATTCTTTAGGTTTGCTTGCTCAAAATCTAGAATAGTCTTGCTTGCTTTAATTATACAGTTATTGTGTGTACATAGTCTCCGAATATTTTAGTGTTTGCGTAAGTCAAAATGGTCTTGAACCTCGGATTTGTTGAATAATATTTATTTCCTTTTTATTAAAATTAAAAACAGTGAAATTAATTCTTCTCCTATATGTTGGCCGGTGAGGATGTCCAAAATAGGTGTGTGTTTTTTGCTTACTCGTGCACTTCCAAAAGTCTTTGAATTCTGAGTGCTCATATCTAAATTCTGAGGTCATAAATCAGTTCAACACTTCAAAAAACCTTGGATTGCCATGTTTAACTTTGACTGAAGCTGTTTTGAGCCTTGAATCAGACTTGAGAACAACGATCAATTCAATCGAACAGGGAATAGATCAAGCTAAAGTCCACTTTAATTAGACTAAGATGCTGTGTAAACCATATTTAGATTGTGTCTTTTCCCTACTTCAATGAGTAGATTTCTAATATTGACAGCCTCAGATAGTCCAATAAGTAAATGGTCAACAATAGATCTCTTTATCACTAATAGACTAAAGTGAATTGTCCTTTCCCATTTTTCATAATAGCATTTTTCAGCATTAATACTGTTCCTAGTGAGCGATGATGGTGTATCTACATGTAGAGCCAAATCTATGTCCATGATTACTAGAGCAAACTCTATATCCTGCTTTCATTTCTTGTAATTTGAACTAGTCATGACTTCTATCAAGGTGTTGTTGTCATTAAAACTGAAGAAAACTGTTTCAATAAATTACACCATAGTCAATTAACAATAATGGGTATTAATATTGAGACTTCGTATATATTATTGTTAGCCCTCTTTTAGGCAGAGCCAATAATTCTATAAGTGGTCTTTATACATGAAGACAACAAGATATAAATATATATAATCTGAAAAACATATCCCTTTTGGGTAGATAAAATTCTCTAAATCATACATATTCAGGCTAAACAAGTAATCTCAATTTATCCCTTTTATGCAGATAAATTTCTTGATTACATCTCATAGTGTCTTTCACGCAAGCATTAATTCCCTTACTTACCCTTATGAGTTTTAATGATCATCTCATTTAACCATAAACCACATAATTTATTTTTTAATATCAAAATCATTTTTCATAAATTTTAATTAGCCTTAAATTTTTAATAATCGCATCACTTTGACAATAGCAACCAAGCAAAATTATAATTAAAATTTTTTCAAAAATAAGAAAAATATCATAATTATCAATTATTCTTATTATGTGATTTTACACCGAATATGATACTAAACTATATGTATTATGAAACCACACAAAACAACACCTATTATAGTAAATTATCTTTATAACAATTAGAAAAAATAAATTTTCATTATAAAATTTGGCAATTATATTACTTTGGTAATTATCAATTACTAAATTATTTTTAAATTTAAATTCTCATTAAAAATTAAAATTTTATTTTTCAATAATAGAAAAAATCCTTAATTTATTGATTTTTGATATCCTAAAAATAAAATAAAAATTATCAAAAATTAATAAATTAAGAAAGGAGTGAATCGTCATCAAGATCGACAGAATCTAACACAGCATGCACCTCTACGCATCTTTAAATTTTCTAGAACACGTGCCCTAGCGCGTGTCTTCTTGAACAAGATGGATTGGTTGACTCGGTTCGCCTGCTTTCAGGATCCGTTGGCCTGTGATGACTTGATATTAGAACGTGTGCATGACATGGGCCTTTTGCTTACACGTTTGCATGTGTGTTACATGCACCTGTCGATGATCCGAGTCTTCTTGACCCAATTCACTATAATTCGTCTGACCCGATTGCAATCCATCTTCAACTTGATTGTGTTTTTGCCATAAAATTTTCATTTTTCATTCGATTTCGATGATTCAAATGCCTATTCCTATGTTTTTAAGTGTTCTGAATCTGATTATGGCTTTATTTTTTAAAAAAATGAATGAAAAATTATCTAAATTTGGATATAAACTTTCAAACTCAAAAATGATCCTAAAAACTTTAATCCAAAATTTTTCACAATATACAGAACTTCATGCCACAAATAATATATCATTATAAAACTTGTAAAGAGAGGAATAAGACCTATATGTAGTCATATTTTCATGAATTAATAATAAAAAATTGACATAACATAATGTAAAGAATTTCGGATACCAAAAGTTAAGGTTTATAAAATCTGAATCTTTAATTTACGATTTCTTCGCATATACTACGAATTAAATGGTATATAATATATCAAGACGAAGCTTATAATGAGAAGAATAAAAGTCCTAAACTTTTAATTACATATCACAACAAAACTAATATAAAATATGACCAAGACTTTATGCGATTATGAGAGAAAAAATACATTCAAATAATTTTATAATTGATTCTAAATCATATATGCCTTAACTCTGATACCACATGTAAAAATTTAAATATTCCTTATTTATCAAAATCGTGCATATACGATTGTAGAATATAATTATGAGTTAAGGTGCGTATCTATTTTGACTCATTGACACGACGTTACAAATATTAGGTCTTCATCTCTATTCTCTACGTATGTGACAACCTCCTCAATGGAATAAAGAAAATATTCTTCTCTAGGATTTTTAAAGCCCTTAGTATTTCTTTTATATATAGAAATAAAAAGAAAGTCTAACCTAACTTTAGTTGGTATTTACTAAGTCTTCCTATTAAAAAATTCAGCATAACCAAAATCTATACAGATTATCAAATTAACCTATTAATAACATTAAGTCTAATTTTTTTTAAATTACATAATTAAATTTATTTATTCAATAATTATATCATTAATCTACTTTAATAAAATTATAATAACAATTAATATAATTTCACTAAAAATCCAACACAAGATCATGAATGAAGTGACGCCAAACATATGCATATCTCGATTGGATTAGCCATCAAGAGGTCAAGCGGATGATGATGTTGGGTAATTATGAAGCCACCCAGATGACATCGGGAGTAGTGTCAACACGTGTCCAAACATTGAAAGAAGAAGTTAAGGCGTACCTCACTAAGCCAACAGCTTTTCAAGTGGGGAGGTTTATGACAAGCTTAAGTTCTAAGGCATCCCGGAAGTTAGGAAAAATTGCCTTCCGCACAATTTAAGGAGATTTGGATGTTATTGGGGTGACACAACAAGGTGAAGGCGAGATAGAGAAGACAACTTACAAATTAATCTATATTTCAATAGAAAGAAGTATTTTTTTGCATAACACTGAAAACGAATCCTTGTCCTATACATGAGAGGAAGTTCGAGTATGAGTAAAAGTGTTTTTCTTGTAAAAGACTCAACACTCCTATAGCCAAACGTATTTGTTACAGAACTCTTGGTAGAGATATGCATGATACACCCGAGGGAGAGAATTTGCGTACTACTTGGAGTAGTACCAAGGGCTAAAATAATTAATAAGTACGAGATAGTGCTGCAACGTGCTTAAGAGAATTAGTCGGACTAGTTGTGTGATTATGCAAGCTTTTTTTTATGATCTTAAGAAATTAGGAATGTGGGTTTCGCTAAAAAAAAACCCTTAAAGACGGCTCAAGACAATCGATTGTAAACTAGAGAGAGATCTAGTAACTTACTAAAAGAAATTGAATGGTATTCTTGAGACGTTAAGAGCCTAGGTGGTGTCTCAAGTTTAAGGGTTGTATTCCTTTTTATTAAGTCAATAATAAGGGTTGAAATTATTTGGGTAGTTGAAACTTCTGGTGTTAGAATGGAAATTATTGGTTTAGCAGAGGCTAGATGCTAGACTCGTCGTAGGAAATATGTGGTATTCAAAAACATCCTTTTGACACTTTCTAAACAAGAGAACGTCTTGATGTGGTAATTTTCATACAACAGATCTTGCATAGTACAATATTGTCAGACCATAGGATACTATATATCATTTGTCCTTGTGAATTAAAGAAAATAGTAACAATGTTTATGTTTAAGCATTCCATATTTAATTTAGTAAAAACAAAAAATTTATCTGACCTAGCTAATTCTCTCTCTCTCTCTCTCTCTCTCTCTCTCTCTCTTAGCTAAATATGTGCGAATAAAAATATATTCTATTGAATATACCATAAGGTTATATTATACATGGGATTGATTACAATTACCAATGCATAGGTACATACAACTAATTTTATTAAATTTTATGCCAAACGATTCAACTTTTGCGTGTTTAAATTGGTCTCCAATTTTTAGAGAAAATGTTTCAAGTTTTAAATTGAGATAATGATACATTTACTTTATTGTAGCCAATTCCAATATTGCCGGTTTATTTTCTAAGTGTGTATTTACTATTTAGACATTCTCACAGCCTTTTCTAGGAATTTGAAGTAAGAAAGTACAAGAGGAACGAGTTCGCAATGTTTCTTGTTATTGTCTTCAACGTTACTTAATGGGATTTAATAAGAATATTATTTGCGATTTCATCGAGCCATATTTTGCAGGATATTAATAATTATTTTTAATTGAAAATCAACATGTTAATATGCCGATAATATATAGTTTTAATTATATTTGTACTTTTGAATAACGGTAGTATTGCATAATGTTATGATGGGTTTTTCTGATCTAATATTATTCAACATTCAGTTTTTTCCTATCATCGCTGTTCTTTTCTCTCTTCATGTAGTTGGCCAAAATGAATCAAACAATAAAAAGAATCAATTCAAAGTTATTTACATTCTTTTTGGTGTTGTAGTCGGTCTTGTTGCTGTTTTACTGCTTTTTATTTTCTTCTTCAAGAAAGCAAGAAAACCTGATACCCAGTTGCAGAAGCAGCAGCTGAAGCAGAAGCAGCAAGAAGACAGTCTACAACAAGTGCTTGACGATGAAAAATCACTAGATGATGCTGATCCGCTGGAAGAAAATGATATTGAATATGGAAAGTACGTGATCAACACTAATAATAACATCAAGGGACAAAAGAATGTGATTTCAGGATCAGAAGAGAATAACAGTAGAAAACTGCTATTCATTGAGGAATCTGCTTCACGTTTATTCCAACTTCATGATCTTCTTAAAGCTCCAGCTGAGGGTTTAGGTAGGGGTACTTTTGGAAATAGCTATAAAGCTATGCTTGAGGGAGGGAGATCAGCTGTTGTGGTGAAGAGACTAAGAGACTTGAAACCACTGAGCAATGAAGAATTTACAAAGCAACTGCTGATAATTGGTTCATATAGGCATCCTAATTTGTTGCCTCCTCTTGCTTACTACTGTTCCAGGGAAGAGAAATTGTTGGTTTACAAATATGCAGAAAATGGAAACCTCTTTACACGACTTCATGGTGAGTACTTTAATTAAGTTATATAATTCAACCCGTAAATATGTACATGAAACCACTGTCGTAATTTTGAAAGAAATTTGAGCAAACTTTCTCCTAAAAGATAGTGATTCATACAAACTATCGTCCTTTTGAAGGAAGTTAGAATAGGTTTTCTCAAATCCCAATTTAAAATCTATGAATGTCCGCACCTGAGAAATTTTAAAAATATATAGTGCAGGCTTTCTTCAAAACTATGATGCTTTAGACAAATGACGATCGTTTTGGAGGAAGTCTCTGCAGACTTTTTAAAATTCAGATTTCAAACTTATGAACGTCCGTACCTGAGAAGTTTTAGGTATATAGCGTAGACTTCCTTCAAAACAATAATATTTTACACGAGAATTTATGCAAACTTTTTCAAATCCGGATTTTAAAAGTATACTTTCAGGAGGCAGGAAATCATCATCGTCATCATCAACATCAACATCAAGGAATAACAGGGATCGGATTCCATTTCGTTGGAGTTCAAGACTCTCAGTAGCTCGAAGCGTAGTTCGAGCTTTGGAATACCTTCAGACGAACAAATCAGTGATTCTACCTCATGGAAATCTAAAATCCTCCAACATTCTTCTGGACGAGAATGAAATGGTTCTTGTTGCAGACTACGGATTTTCTTCCTTGGTAGCCACTCCCATTGCATCTCAAAGAATGGTTTCTTACAAATCACCTGAATATCAATCTCACAAAAAGATTTCAGGAAAATCTGATGTTTGGAGCTATGGATGCCTTCTTTTAGAATTGTTGACAGGTCGAATGTCAGTCTACTCAGCTCCACCAGGCATTCATGGTGTTGATCTTAGCAGTTGGGTTCTTCGCGCAGTAAGAGAAGAATGGACAGGAGAGATATTTGATCCTGAAATCTCAGTCCAGAGAAGTGCTGCTTCTGGGATGCTAAAACTTTTGCAAATTGCAATACAATGCTGCAATAAGTCGCCAGAGAAGCGACCGGATATGATGGAAATAGTTCAGGAAGTTGAAAGTATAAAGCCTATTGAATCATCCGATGAAGAAGAGGTTTCATTTGATCATTCTTCATTAACATATGAATCACGATCAATTTCTGTATCAGTTGCTTCGGTTGCCTCCGCTTCAGCCTCCCCCTCGAGTCCCAGCCTCAGCCAGATAAGTGAGGAGAGACGGAGTCATTAACAATTTAATTTTTGATCCTTCTTTTCAACACCAAACTTGCATATGTCCGTTTCATTTAATCCACACCAACTTGACGACTTAACCTACCAAATAATCGAATGGAGTTGGCCTTTCTTCTATTAGTCATTTGCTTGTAATATGTATGCGTTTATACGGGATACCGCATATTCCCCGTAACATCAATTATATATGCAAATCTTAATAAATTCTCAAGCATCTTATTATCTTTAATTTTTCAAACATCTTATCATCTTCGTTTTCTTCGATACTGTATCTTTCACTGACATAAGCATGTCAAAAATTACATTAAAAAATAATTTTAGATTTAAGCTGTCTGCACAGATTAAGATAACGATTTATGTGATATAATTTTTTATATCACATTTATTTATTTTTACTCTCGCAAATTTATGTAAGCAAAAATTATAAATTATGTAACAATTCATATCGATTTATACAGAAAATTTGTATCTCTAGTATTATTTGAATAAAGAAATTGGCACACATCCAGAAGAATCAGTATTGGTGATTGTTAAATATAGATAGGCATTATTACATACACAATTAGCACATCCGGGCCTACAAGTCTAGGATGAAAAAGAAAAGGAATTAAGAAAAAATTCTAACACTCTAAATTCTAATCAATTTCTATATTGGGCAACTGAATCTGGAGTAGGTGAACGTCTTAAAACTAACAAGATAGTTCATACGAAGCCTTACACTACAATCGTCATGCAGTTTCAGAGAAAACAACGAAGGTACATTCACTATATATAAACTTCTACTCTAATGCATGTATGCACTTAAATAATTCTAAAATACCACAAGATGAAACTATGTAATATAATGCATAACAATTTCAATTTGGACATCCTTTCAGCTTTCTCTACTAATTTAATTACGAGAATATTTAAATGCTAAAATGATAGACAAACCAGTTTGCGCCTATCTTTTTCCCAGACAGTAAGAAATTCGATGCCATTCTCAAAAAACAAGTGGTCAGAAATGTCAACAATTTCACCTTAGGAAAGGAAGACACAATCGACCAAGCCTCGTTGTCTGAATCATTAGGGACTATCAACAACTCACGAGATTACACATAAACTACGAACCTGCAAGACCCAAGATATTGATTTAGAAATAAATAGCATGCAAAAGTAAATGCCATAGAGAATAAGGGCCATAGCAGAGGTTACTTGCACAAACTTATTTACTTTCTCATACAGAATAATGCTGCTACTGGAATAATAGGATGATGAGACAATTTATCATAATATAATAATTAACATGCACATGATGAGATTAAATGAGTTATGAGAATCTACACTTTCAAGGAAACATTATCACAGCTAGGGTATGCTTCTTCGCTGGATGATCTACCAACACTATTCTCACATACACACATAAACGAGTCCTTCTCTGGTGCAGAGTCCGAATTTCTAACAAAATTGGAACACATTAGTCTGCATTATAACAAAACTTAGATGCCTGCACCAGAGTATTTCTAATATATAACATAATAGTCAATAATCAAATTCTGGTGCACTGTGATGGAAAAGAAACTTTAAAATCTGAGACTGAACTTCAATCAGATTATCTTATTCATTCGAAACCAGATCCATGAAATATTTAAATACAATTGCAATAACGTCAACAGAAGGTTCAAGTTGAAATCAGTCATTTATTTCCTGTGTTAAATATCGGGTACCTCTACTCCTTAAGTTTTTGGGTACAATTGCAAGCAAAATAGACATATTCCAACAAGAGATGCAAGGAACCAATACATAAATGGTGACTGACAGCACTCTATTTCACCCGCCCATTTGAATGCATTTTATCATGCACTGTTTTGTTACCTAAGAGAATGCGTATTAATTTCAGAAATTGGTGTTGCATGACACTAGGAAGACTCAGTTAAACTTATTTGGTCAATAAACACATGGTTGAAGATATACTCAAAGCAACTTCCCATTGGACGATAAAATTCCTCGCCATTTTTGTTTTGCTTTCACAAAAAACTTGACTAGTTGCAGGATAATTTATTAAAATGTAAAGAGCAACCAACACGAGAGGAGAAGCATTAAGGACAAAAAATTCCCAGCCTGAACATGTAATTTTTCACCATTACTAGATACTGACAGACTGTTACCATTTTCTACTTATCATGATCCTCCAAAACTTCAAACAATAGATATAGCCATTTTTGATACCCTTGAGCTGTCACTGTTCTCTTCCCCGACAACTAAACAACAAACTCAAGAAATGAATTAACATAATTCCCATAGTGGATGCGATAAAGCTACAGGTCACATAACGTATGAATCGAATAGAATCAACTGAATAGAAAAGGCGTGTTCATATCAATAAATTGTTCAATGAAGTCATAGCAAAAACAAAATTTCTTGAGACAACAAACTAACTGAAAACCGTAGTGTTGATAGAGTGATCCATATGAAAATAACCAACAATTATCTGACTAGGTATGTCAAAACTCCATATTAACATAGTAAATATAACTACAACATATTTAACATTTATAAAAGCTCCACAAACTAAACATGCGGTATGCCAAATCAGTTGACATATTATAGATTTAGAAATAAATGTTATAGTTGAAAGCAGCAAAATAAAATATCCTGCCAAGTACAAAGATAATAATATATCAAATCACATCAAAGTAAGGATTCACGGTATGAGTGCATATAGATGTACCCTGAAATCCAACAAAAGATGCATAATAGTATTAAAACCAATAAATTTCCACATACAAAATTAAGCACAACTAAAGAGTTTGAGAATCAACATCAAATCTTACCAGAACAGACCAGATCACTTGGAGACCAAAAGAATCTCTGGTCTCTTCGCCTTAGTAGGGGTGTTAGCATTCGAAGAGGCATTTGCAGCAACAGATGTAGCAACAGCAGTAGCAACAGCCTTTGCAGCAGCACGCTGCCTCTTATCAAGCTGAATGAGACTCCGAGTTCCTATAATAGCCTGCGGAGCCAAATCATGAGAAGCTCTAGCATACAGCCTCCTAACTGCAGCAGCAGCAGCATCCTTAACATCTTGCGAATTCAACGGCCCCAACAAACAATGCCCCAAAATCCTCAAAACAGGCTGCAAAAACTCCCACGGTAAAGGAATTCTTACTCCCTTTAATTCCTCCTCATTTTGTTCAATACTCAGTTTATCCAATCTATCCACAAACTCATCAATGTCGTTTTCACCATCACCATCCAATTTGTTTAGACAATCGCAATCCAGGCCAGCCGAAGAAGCAGCAAATTTACAAAATTGAAGCTTCGAAAACGTGGGCATATGAGAGATCTGCTTATAATAAGCATCAAAAATTGTTCCAAGAATGGAGGCCCGCTTGGTTGACTTAACAGCAATCTGAGGTTCCAATGGTGCTGAAAGAATACCCACTGAAGGACGCTGCTTCTTCGATTTGTTGTCTTCTTTAATCGTCTTGTTTCGAGGGGAATGGTAGAGTGAGGGTTGGGATAAATCAGGGATTTGGACGAGGAGAGCTTTCCCGGCTCTGGCTTTGACTTCAGAGCTGTAAATTGCAAGAATTACAGCCTCGAATCCTGAAAGTGAAGGAATTGAAGAGGTTTCATTGGAATGGAGTCGAGAGAGGTAAATTGAAGAAAGTAAAGGAAGAAAAGAGAAAACAATTAAACGTAAATTGGGATCAGATGAAATGTAGGTTTCATAAAGCCATTGACAGAGAGAATCTGAATCAGACCCAGATAAAGGACGCAAAAGTGCGGAGGAAATAAGGTGATAAGCTTCCGGAGAAGAAAGCAGAGAAAGAGCCGGCCGGTCTGAATCAGCTAGGGAAGACAGAGAGAATGAAGAAGATGGAATTTGATTTTGATCTTGATTTGATGACGAAGACATAAGAATGGTAGATAAAGAGAGGATACGAGACCTTGCTTTGGAGACAGATTCCCACCATGAATGCATAGGATCGTGATCGGCGATTGGACGGTGAGCGGAGGAATTCGTAGAGGAGGAGGAAGGAGAATTGGTGGACTGCTGATTCTGAAGGCTGCTCAACTCCATGCTTTGGCGTCTTCGGCGGCGGTGAGCTTCTCTTCTCTTCTTTTCTCCTCTTCTGCTAGGTGGTGGTGCGGTGTGGTATGCTGAGGGTAATGGTAAATTTACGAAAATAACCACATTTGAAACCCCATTTTCAAAATTAACCACATTCAAAAAGACATTAAATTTGACCAAAAACTCAATTTTTAAATAATTTTACCCCAAAAGCTAACTATAAAACTCACTTAACTTTTAGTAAAAAAAAAAACTCTCAAACACTTTAAAAACCAAAAACCACTTTTAATCCAAACCAACGAGATCTTACTTTTAACAGTGGAAGATTACATTTGTGACGGCATTATATTCAACGACAGAAATTAATTAAAAAAATGGGGGAAAGATAGATTCCTCCTTATAAAGTGAAATAATGTCACATATCTTTCTATAGGGTGTATGACAAAATCAGAACCATCCATTACATTCAATGAATGGTTCTGATTTTATCACACACCCCATAAGGGGGGTGTGGCATTATTTTACTTTATAGGGGGAATTTGAGATTCTCCCATTAAAAAATAGTCAATTTCATTGTTAAGAGGCAGAAATTTTTTTTATAAAATTTGAATTTTTTAAAAAAATCAACATATAAATCCTAATTATATGTTATAATTTAGTTTAAACATAAAAAATGATAATATTGATTGATAATTAAAAATTTTTTAGTTAAAAAATCATTTATCAAAAAGATTCCTATATGTATAACTTTTTTAGTTTCAAATGATGATATTAATCACAAGTAGTATTTCAATTTTGCTTGAATGTATTATTTTAACATACTTAAATATAATATTTTATTGTATATTATTGTAATCTTTTTTTTAAGAGTTAATTTAGGAAGTAAATTGATTGTATTAGTATATTCTTTGGAGTTAGTTTAAGAAGCAATGATTTGTATCTTTTGTATATATTTTGACCGTGAGAGTAATACAAGACAGAAGAAAATTCTCACAAAATAATCTTTGACTTTTGTTATGGTATCAGAGCCATAACAAACTACGACTTGACCCTTTGAACCATGGCCGAAAAATCTAACATAGAAAAGTTGACTACTAGCGTTGATGGAACTTCTCAACGGAAAACCATCTCGCCATATAACATCACTTCGTTTGATAATCCTGATATTTTAATTATTCAAGTTCAATTGAAGGGAGTAGGTCGGGTGTGTGGTTCAGTGCGAGTCAACGCCGCTCAAACAGTCGGAGAAGGTTCTTCCTCAACAAACCTGCCAGAAGGAGATAGAGCGGGATCACTTGGTCTGAGCAACGAGTAATGGGAGGCTCTTCTAAAATTGTTAAACAACCAGAAAATTTTTGCAACTGAAAAGATGACTGGTAAGCATATGTCTTGGATAAGTGACACGGGAGTGTCAAATAATATGATTGAGAATTTGAGGGACTTGCATGATTACGGGAAATTACGCAGTGTCCTGTGGGGCTGCCAGATGGGACCAATACCGTTGTCACCAAAGAAGAGTCAATCACCCTTGACGGTTTTTTTCTTAAAAATATTCTATATGTGCTTGGATTGACTTGTCGCTTAATTTCTGTATCGCAATTCATAGATCACTCCAATTGTATTGTTCAATTCACTAATAATATTTGTGTGATACAGGACCGTACTTTGAGGATGCTAATTGGTGCGGGTGAACGTCGGGATGGACTCTATTATTTCAAGGGCGTACCGTAAATTAAAGCTATGAAGGTTGACAAGGTAGGTTCTCTGGATCTTTAGTACCAACGTCTGGGTCATCCATATAAGAAAGTTATTAAGTTAGTTCCAGTTGTAGGTTTTAATAAGAATAGTAGTTTGAATAAATGCTGTGATGTTTGTCAAAGAGCAAAATAGACTAGAGAAAAATTTTCTCTTAGTGATTTTAGAGCTTTTGATGTGTTTGAATTAATACATTGTGATTTATAGGGTCCTTATATAACTGTTTCTTCTTATGGAGCATCGTATTTTTTTGACTATTGTTGATGATTACTCTAGAGGTGTATGGATATATTTACTTGTTGATAAAAAAGAAGTGCCTGAAACCTTGAAAAAGTTCTTTTCTATGGTTGAACGACAATTTAATAAACAAGTAAAAATTGTAAAAAGCGATAATGGAACGGAATTCACTTGCATGAAATATTATTTTCTTAAA
>JAVXUL010000014.1:65957-80202 GCA_035590515.1 Trichilia minutiflora | reverse complement strand
TACGACACTTGGACTCACCGGACTATACTATAACAAGACTACCTATACTTGGGTACATAATCTAATTGAGATCATTAGTAAAATAAAAAATATTAACTATATTATAATTAATATAATTATGTTTTATTCGTATGTATTTATAAAAATTTGTATCTTTATCATTGTTTTTATTGTAATACTTTTTTATCACAATCATTTTAAAAGTTAGACTACTAAATTATCTTTCTTTTTTTTCAAATCCACAAATTACATTAAAAGACTCAAATATTTTAAAATTAGTAAAATTATATTTAATTAAATCTTAGAATTTTATATGCGATTTACTCAATTAAGTAATACTACACATCATACATTTGGCATTCGAAATAATATATATCTTCACAAGTTTCTAGCATTATGCTTACTATATAACACTCTCTTGATCATAATCAATCTACAAATTAAATTATTACATTTTTTTTTAAGAATTCACATATATTATATTAGAAGACTAAGGTATTCTTAAAATCAGTAACATAATATTTAGTCAAATTTTAATAGTTTATATATTATTTATATAATTTAAATAATATTACACATTTTAAATTTAGCATTCACATAATGAATGTAAAGAAAGATACTTTAATCTTAATAAATAAATAATATTCATTTTCATCTTTATTTACTGACATTTTTATTTTAAATAATTTTTAGTATAATTAATTTAGTTATTATTATTAATATTTTTAAAATTTTACGATAAGATTAGTTTTTATAAGAAAGAATTGAAAAATATATAAAATAAAAATATTAATAAATTAAATTACAAATTAATATTTTTTATTTTATGAAATTAAAATATTATTTTAACTAAAACCATAATGTACTTTTTTTAATTAAAGAATATATTTTTTTAACAATTTAAATTTATTTATTATATTATTTTATCACACTGACTCTACGAATTCATCACAGTATGGGTCTAACCCTTGATTTGTAATCTCCGTTATCAATACCTTACCTACTTCGAACATAACAAAAACATTGTATCAGTCTCTGCTACCTCGTTCATGACGCCAAGGCCAAAGCCTAAACTCCATTATATTAATACATCTAATGAAATCATCTAATCTCTGAGTTTGAGTTTGAGTTTGAGCCGCTGCTTTCTGTTGAAAATGGCTACCGTTGCTTCTCTTGGCAATTCACTTCTTTCGCTTAAAATTCATCGGCCAAATGCACACTCTACTCATCTTTCCATACCCAAATCAAATATCCTTTCGATCCAATTCAAAGACAACAACAAGGACAACAAGAAGTATCAATTACAGCAACGACAACATATTCGTTTCACTGCATTTTGTTCTTTAGATGCTGCAAATGATCCTACAAAAGATACTCCTATTGAACTAAGTATGTCTTTTTTCTTTTTCTTTTTTAATTTCAATACTGCCCTCTTTCTTTCTTCTTTCTTTTAAAATTTTTTTTGTTAAATGTTTGCAGGGTATGAAGCATTTCCTACTGTGATGGACATTGAGCAGATTCGTGAGATTTTGCCACACAGGTCAGTTAGTCTGCCCTGCCCAACTCAATGTATTTTGAAATAATGGTTAGAACTTTGATTCATCCTAAATTCTTATGTATTTTAACTATTGGCATTGATTTGCTGTCTGGGTTTTCGTTTTTAGGTTCCCATTTCTTTTAGTGGATAGAGTTATTGAATACAATCCAGGAGTTTCAGCTGTTGCTATTAAGAATGTTACCATAAATGATAACTTCTTTCCTGGGCATTTTCCTGAGAGGCCAATTATGCCTGGTGTTCTCATGGTTGAGGTAATTCTTTTTCTTTTTGCCATTTTCCCTCTGCACTCTCTTTTAAACTTTGTATTTTTGTATGCACTGTTTTTCTTTTATTTTGAATCGATAACTATCTTGGTGAATGCTATGTTGATCCTATTTCCTAGCCATGTTACTTTGAATTTGATTAAATAGTAGGCATTTGACAAAAAAGAGTATGGTGTACCTTGGTACCTGTTTGAGACTTTTGAATCCTATTTTCTTTGTTGTTACCTTATTGCGATTAGATTTAAGTGAAACATTTATTTGTCTTATTGTTTTCGCAAATTCTAATTGCCACTTGATAGAAGTTATGAATCACTTTCTTTGTTCTAGCTACATAAATGCATAATGATTTATAGAGCCAGGTAAAAATATCATGTTTAACTATGACTATTTGTTAATTGTTGAAAAATAGAAATGGTACTGATTTTCAGGCTTGCAATTAATTGAAAGTTAGTAAAAATATTTGGGCAACACCCTCAAAATATTACCAGACATCTTAGGCAAATGAAGATGGAAACTTCTCCAACTATTCTTACAGGTGTCATAAATTGGTGGCAACAAGTTTTGTTTCCTCTAAAGTCCGACATACCCTATTTTTAAGACAAATGTATACAAACGACAGCAAACGAGTTTTTGGGAATGCTGTGTTACATGGTAATTGTAAGATAGCCAGCTCTTCAAATTGATTCTGCTAGTTCTAGAATGCAATTTAATGGAATTTTGGTGAAATTGAATTTAATAATTAATCTGGCCATTATGTTCTTGGATAGTGAGGAGGGAAGAAGAAAGTTTGAAACCAACCTTCTTTAGTAAAGTTATGAGCTAGTGGAAATGGAAGGTCATCGAGGATGTTTGTTGTGTAAGACTTTCTGGAGTTTGATCAATAAAAGAATTTAAAATTGCTAATAAGTTTCTTCCTCTCTCTAGCTCCTTTTGTATCTTCCTTAATTGAATTCAATGCACTTGCTTGTGTCTTTTTAATCTCTATTCATGACTAAAGCTTATTTTGATTTCTAAACTTAAATTTCTGTACCTCCTCTTTCCCCTAATGTCCACTTAACCCTTAAATCCTAATCAGTACGATCAAACTCTACTCTAAAACCCTTGAGATTCAAACTTAACTAATTCTGGCACACCAGTCTCATGTCTATATCAATTTGATTCAACCCTTTTCTCTATTGTTGACTTTAGTACTATTGACTATTAACAATTGTTGACGCCCAATTAAGCTTTTTATTTTGATCATGATATTACTAATCTTTACATCCAGAATAATGGATGGATTTTGTACGTGCTGCAACTATCTTTGACAATATGTCTAGTAATATGCATCATTCAAATTCATCATTAATGATTTTTTATTTTGCCAATGTCAAAAGTTTGTGGAATATCTATTGAAGTTTGTGTTTGGACGTTTGAGAACGATGATGATTGAGATGACACTTCAGCTTAGTATCTGAAAGATTGTAGAGGTTTAGATGCAACAATGAGTGGTTCGCTATGTGTGATCTTTATACAGCAGTATGACCATGCATTTTAATGATAAATGTGGAGTTTTAACAGCATATGTAGATTGTATTGATGAGCAACTGAGTAGATTATATCAGTTCAGCTCCATAGTAAGATCAAGACCCTGTTCAATCTTCTTATGTGGTTGCTCAAATTCATTTAGTGATCCTTGCAATACCTAGACTGTATTTAGTACTCTATTTTGCAATAGGTAATAATATGTGGGTTCTTCAGTTTTCATAATTTCTTCAACAAGGACATAGTTTGTCCATTTGTACAAAATAAGTACTTGACCTAAGAAATCATTGAAGTATGCTTTTAGAATTACTTTTACATTGTAGAGTTCAAAATTCAATATTATATGGATAATTTGGTTGTTTCAATAGGGGTCAGTTGAGCAAATTGCAATTTGAGTTTACCACTTCTTCCTCAATTCCGTTGGGGGCACATTAACGCACAATACCCACTGGTACCCATGTCTGTATGTGTGTTTTCCATCCCTATTTCTAATGGTATTTTGGTGTATGAGAGTTGTTGCGATCTTTCTCTTAGTTTGCGTGCATGTTGAAAAACAAAACAAAACAAGTGTATGATGTTGCTTGTACAAGGCTGACTGACGTACATATGGTTTCTAAACTTATTTATTCTTAGGGAATTGTGGACTTGGCAAAAGATGAGGCTCGATGATAGTGCTTCTAGGATTGAAATTGTCATTAGAAGGCTTTAAGTATCTTTTGGAGGTCACGGAACTCAAACTAGTGTGTAGAAATTTTGGCAATCACTCATTATTGTGTTGGATTGTATCATCTTTCATGAGGCAATCTTTTTATCCAGAAATGCTTATTGCGTTGGTCTAGAAAATTGTGCATTACAACTTTATTTTGGATGCATCGGGTGGATGATTGATTACGCTGGATTTATTTTGCATTCTAGAACTGACTGGAACCAAGATGAAGCAATTCTGGCGTGTTTTGCCATTTGAGCATCCTGCCTTTTTCAAAACTTGGCAGACCCTTCTTCTGATCTGTATAAAGTTTTTTCTAGCATACTATGCTACAAGATAATCAAAGGTGAAAAATGCTAGATTACACTATTGCCTGAAGTACTAGACACCAGAAAAAGCTGTCTTGTGAGCAAATAGATGCATTGGATCTAATGTTGTAATATTAACCCGAGGTGAGAGCTTGTATGCAGAATGAGGATACAATCAAAATTAAGAATTATAATAGCTGCCTATTGAGATGCTGTGGGAGGGCTAATGGGTTTGGTGTGTAATTTGATCATGGGACATGAGTTTTCTGATTTAAAATGGTGAAGGTCTAATGTGTTCGCGAAACAAGACTTTGTAGAAAGGGGGTGGCACTTAAATGGTCTTACCAGAAAAGCTTCATTTTTGGGACCCATGATAAATGGATTTCTCATTGGTTTTAGGAAGGAAAATTTTCTTTGATGAAAATATCACTGAGTACACTAGAGTCTAGTTAGGCATTTGTGACAAGGGTCTCAACTGAGATTTGCCTGAGTGCTTCAAGCAAGTTCCTTGGTCATTCCATAGGCGTGTTTTCCATCCCTATTTCTAATGGCATTTTGACGTTTGAGACTCTTTGCTATCTTTCTCTTTACTTAACAAGTTCATGTTGTTGATTGCACAAAGCTGACTGATCTGCATATGGTTTGTAAACCTATTTGCTCTTGGGAGTTGTGGACTTAGCAAAAGATAAGGTTCGATGACAAGGCTTCTAGGATTGGATTTGTCATTAGAAGCCTTTAAATATCTTTTGTAGGTTATGGCAATAACACTAAAAGGCAGAAATTTTGGCAATTGCTCAATAAATTATACTGGATTTTCCGACCTTTCAATGGACAATCTCTTTATCTTGAAATGCTTATCAAGCTGGTCTAAAAAATTGTCCATTAGGATTTGATTTTGACGCATCAGTCGAATGATTGATTGGGCTTTTTACATTGTAGAATTGATCGGATGCAAGATGTGCAATTCTATTTTTTTTTTTTTTTCATTTGCGCATCCTGCTTTTTCCGAATCTTGTTAATCCCTTCTTTTGATTTGTATGATATGTTCTTTTGCATACTATTTTGCAAGTTAGTCAAAGGTGAAAACTGTTAGATTGCACTATCGCCTGAAGCACTAAACACCAGAAAAGCTGTCTGATGAGTTAATAGATACATTGGATATTATGTCTCATTTTGTAAATGGCTGAGTGTTGTAATATTAACTCCCAAGTGATAGCTTATGTGCAGGATGAAGGTACAATCAAATTTAAGAATTATTGCATGTTGAGATGATATGAGCGCTAACGTGTCAGTTCAACTTTTACCTTTTTACTGTGTTTTGACGCATACTTTGATTGTTAGACATGAGATTCGTGAATTAAAATGGTGAAGGTATAATATATTTGCATAACAAGATTTTGTTGGAAGGGGGTGATGCCGAAACGGTCTTACCAGAAAAAACTTCATTTTCAGGAGCCTTTATTGATGGATTTTACATTTGTTTTAGGAAGGGATATTTTCTTTGATGAAAATCTCAGTGTACATCTGAGTCTAGTTAGGCATTCATGTCAAGGGTCTCAACTGAGACTTGTCGAAGTGCTTCTAGAGATGGCCACTTATGTGATTACAGCTCATTTACTCTTCAACATTTAAATACTGTAGTGCAAACTTTTCCAAAGCTTGTTTCCCTTTGGATATGTTGGACGTGGGCAAATAATGAAACATGCTACTTGTGGATTCCAGGCAATGGCACAGGTTGGTGGCTTGGTTATGCTTCAACCAGAAGTTGGAGGCTCCCGTGACAATTTCTTCTTTGCCGGAATTGATAAAGTAAGATTCCGGAAACCCGTAATTGCTGGTGACACTCTGGTGATGAGGATGACACTTATCAAGCTACAGAAACGCTTTGGAATAGCAAAAATGGAAGGCAAAGCTTACGTGGGTGGAGAAGTGGTATGTGAGGGTGAATTTTTGATGGCTACTGGCAGTGAATAATCTTCTACTTTTGTGGAAAATTTAGTATGTGTTTTCTTTATATCATGCAAAATCAATCCTTTAATTTCAAACTTGTGTATTATGGCGTTGCATTTTCTGGGTTGAGTTGGTCAAGACAAAGGGTTCCTGTTTTTCATAGCAATAAGAAACATGAAAAGCTTTCAACTTAACAGTTTCAGTTCATTATTATTGTTTTATTACTTGAAATGGCAGAATGAGATAAAAATACTCCATCTGTGCTGTTCAGTAGATAACATAATACAACTAAAGACATGTTTAATATTGAGGTGTGGTCATATAACTGCTGTAAAATAAAAGTTAAAATGTTAAATATTAGTTAAAAAAATGAGTGGGTTTAAGTAATACATTTTACAATGTTGTTTTCAAAGTAAAAGCCATTAATACCAAACATGTCCTAAGTTCCCTGGTAGTAGTGTCCGTCGTGTGCTGCTGATACATTTCAATGAAAGCATTAATCTATTTGCTAACAATTCCATAATATTTAACATGGAAAATGATCAACACTTCAAATGTAACGATAAGATCTTTTTAATTAATTATCTACAAACCAAGAGCACCAAGCGGTGTCTTTCCTTGCCCAGCCTCGAAGTAGAAAATCAACATGGCTATCATAGCAATCCTAGCATGCTTAATCTCAGCAACCTTAAGTCTATCAAGCTTTTCATTATCAGGAATGTAGACACCGTTCTTAATAGTACCCGCAAGACCTAATGGATCAAAGAACTTCCCTCCAGGATAACCCTGTTCTCCTGTAGCATTAGCAAAGTTCTCAGCAGTTCGAGACCATGGAGTTGCCCATTCAACTGATTGAGATTCAGGGTTGAAGAAATCAACCCAACGCTTGCTCTCAACCCATCCCATTAGAAGAAGCTGAGTACCCAACAGAGAACCGAACGAGAAAGGAGCTATAGCACCGGGATCAGCACCAGCTTCAAACCAGGGAATACCACTCCAAGCTTGGCCAACGAATATTCCAACGACTGCTAACATCGCCCATCGCCCGTGTATGAGCTCTGCTTCTCTGTACCATTTCAGGAATGCTGGATCTTTTCCGAGCCCTAGAGGGTCGAATCCATAGTCGCCTGGAAGTCTGCAGGTTCACCATCATAATCATCATCAACACCCACCCATTTGATTGATTCTTTGAACAAACTAAAAGATAAATGAAAAGAAGACACTTACGATCCATCGAGCCATTCGGGATTAATGAAGTTGCCACCACCTCTAACCCCAGGAACCCAAGATTTCTTGGGCGGAAGTGCAGCTACAGCTACTGGTTTCCTTGTTCCAACCACAGCAACACCTGCAACTCCTACTCTAGGAGCCAATAATGCCCGGCTCTTCGTCTTTCCTCCATTTAAAAATGAAGAACCCAACCCATTTAGGACAGCGCCAGATGTTGCAGCTGTAGTCATTCCTGTGAGCAAGCAAGCAACTTTTCTTTTCTTTTGTTTTTGTGGATTTGTGCTACTACTAGAGAATCAATGAGTTGTTTTGGTTTGGTTGGTCAGCTTGCTTCTTCTCTTAACTAAAATCTAAGTGAAGATTTCTAGTGAGCCAAGTAGGACAATGAAATCTGGAGAGGAAAATCTGTGAAACCAGGGATGGATAGGAGATAGATTACGAACCAATAGGAAGCTAAGGTCCATCCACATCTTTTATAAATTTCTCCCAACCGTTTATTTTTATCCATTTTGGCCTCTTGCAAAACTTCATCATATTATATATGGGCCCCATTACTAGTAAACTATAGGAGTCACCAATTCTTGTTGATTTTATTTTTATTTTAAAGAGTTGGTATTCAAATTGATATTTATTTTATACCTACATTTATAACACCACAATTTTAAACGGAATCTTAATGTAATTTCCAAAAATTTTGGAAAAAAATATTCAAACTTGAGGGACTTGCTTTGTTATTAAAGCTTGTTTTTCATTACATAAAAATTATTTACATAGATAGACAGCAAAAAACTATTTGGGTACTAGTTGTAAAATTTTAGACTTAAATTTTACTTTAAATTATAACAAGTAATTTGATAATAAAATAAAATTCAGATTGGGGATATTTTGAGTTTTTGTGACATAATTTGACTATTATAGAAAAAAAAAATAACAAGTATCTCTCATTATTTTTTAATATAACATTTACTCTCTATCAAAAAAATTTATGACAAAAATTAGAGGTGAGATAAAAATCCGAATTTGATCCAAATATTATTAAAATCGTATTCGTATTTATATGAAAAATTCTATTATCATATTTATATAAATATTCGATTTTTGTATAAAGCGAATACGATATGAATATTTTAAATCTGGTCATTTGAATTCTTGAATATTGACAAAAATTTTGAATTTACAAATTTTATCTATAACTTACAATATATGTATGCGTACCCATATATACATTTTAGTAATAACATAAATACAACAAATATCAATACTTTAACAAGTATGTAGTGGTACAAAATAACAATCTTTTTTTTAATAAAATGGCACTATTAAAAATAAATTCTACGTAAATTATTTATAGAGAATATTCATAGGCTCATAGTAAATAAATTATATTATCCATAACAGTAACATCAAAAAGAAATTAGTTAGACCATCAATTATACTGATACAATTGTTCTATAAATATTATCCTCCAACTATAATTTTTAAATCCAATATCTATCTCAATCATATTTTTCACTTGTATATAGATATTTGATTTTAATGACTCCGACCTACATAAAGAAAAGATAATTATGAGCATTAAACAGTTTGCACCTAAACAAAAAAATATTTACTTATATCAATTATCATCATAAATCTAATAGTCTTTTGAACTCCCTTGAACTAGTTGTACTTACACTCATTAATCACAACATCTCATATTTGTAATAAGATTTTTCTATTCTCAAAGAAGACTATTAGTACTAAGTAGATAGGAGACAGAATAAAGCAAACGAACTGGATTCGAACGTGAATAATTTATAACAAAATTTTATTAAGATTTTAATTTGTTTTAACTTTTGAAATTATAAGTTTTAAATAAATTTATTTGTTATATACATAACAAAATTCGTTATTAGTATAATTGGATAAGGTGTGTTTTAAAGACGCAAATTTAATTCTCATAAATGATCGTTTATATTTTTATATTTTTTTATGATACGGACCCAATCCAATTTTTTTTTGAATCACCCCTAAATCATATTCGCTCTACATTTGCATGTGGATATTTTTAAATTTTATCATATTTATATTTTTATTAAGTATGGTACGTATATTTTCTTATCTGAATTATTCAATTTTTTTTCATTACGAATTGAATCCGAATAATTTTCTCACCCATAATAAAAACCTTTTTATAATTTTTTTCAAATATTAGTTGTCCCTTATCATAATACTTATGATAAATACCCTTATAATTTAGAAAAGTGACAAAATCCTCTTTTCAAAAATATATGTTTTTATTAAATAAATTCTTAATTTTTATTATATGAATTTCTAATTTTTATCGTATAAACTCCTAAATCAAAATAATTAAATTTTTTTAAAAATATTTAAATTTAATTTATAATATTTATGCTAAAAAATTTAATTATTTTAATTCATAAATTAAAATAATCAAATAATCATATGTAAATAGATTATCATATCAATCAGCTAATCGTGTTTAAATAAATACTCTTATTTAAATGAATCGAGTCTAAATAACCTATCTGAGTTATATTTATATTTATATTTTTTAACATAAATAATAACTATATCATAATTATATCAAATCAAATTAATATATTTATTCAAATTACCATCCCTGGTCACCATTGTACCCCATTCCCAAATCCAACTTCAGCATCACCATTGTTTCTGATATCCTAAATCAATAAATTACCGATTATCCAAATCAATAGGGAAGAAGTAGAGTAAACAATATCCATCTTTCGAAAGAGAAAAGGAGCAGAAGAAAAAGACGACGTACCATAAACATGTTTTCATTTGGGTATTTTTAATCTGAGAATGGATTTTGGTATGGATATGGTAGTAATTTTTTTTTTTTATTTATTCTGTTTTTTAAATACAAAATTAAAAATATTTATGTAAAATTAATTTTTTTGGTTAAAAAATTATAATGTATAAAAGTAAGGGATATTTTTAAAATAGCGGGAATGAGTTAAAAAATTAGATCAAACTATAGAAAAGTCCAAAACATTTTTCAATTCTATTTGTAATAAAATAAAGATAATAGAGGTTATTAGTTTATGCTTTATATTATTGAACTCTTTGGAGTTATAGGCTTTCTTTTTTCTCTTTTTACTAATGGGTTGAGGTTCCTCAAATGGGCTTAACCATTACCTCTTTGTGGGCTTGATTGAGGCTTTCTTGGATTTGCAAGGATAACCTTCAAGAATTCGGATCCCATGATATATATATATATATTTTACATTGTATGAGCCTATGATTAAGCCTGCAACAACGGTCTTATCCAAATTATTATAGAATCTGAAGAGTTTATAAACCCAATTCCCCCCCTCCCCAACCCACACTCACACCCCACTACCACCACCACCGAAAAAAAAGAAAAACTATATTCATAGTGCTACTTGTCTCAATTATTATGTACCTTTTTCTTATCTAATGTTGTTGTTATAGTCAAGTATCATTGATATTTACAATAAAAAGTAAGTTGAGAGTATTGACAAATACTCTCATGATAAGCTTCAAAATATACTTTTTTTTTTTTATAAGAAAATATATATACTTTTTTTTAAAAAAATGAGAATGCCATTATTGGGAATCTTAGTGTATTTTTCAATTACTTTGAAAACAAAGAAGAGTAGACTGTAGAAGCCCATGGTGATGATGATGATGATGGTTTCTTCCTTTGGGGTGCTTTTGTGTTGTTGTGGGGCTCGCAATTCATGCTCGCCTAAGCCGTCACGTGGAATCATATTTTGTAGGGAAATAGTTGTGGTGTTATCATTAGTTAACGAAAAAGATGGGATGGGATTGGATTGTGTAGGGAAATAGTTGTGGTATTATCATTGGTTAACGAAAAAGAAAAGAGGAATCGAAATTGGAAAGTTGATACGAGATTTATGGAATTAATAAGGGAGAGTCTAAGGTACACTTTACACACTGTTTATTGTGGTCGTGGTTTATTCAGCAATCAGATTATACTATCTTTTGACATTTACTGGGACTAAGGAGGCAAATGTTGAGGGTGCTTATTTATGGACAAATTTAAGAAATAAATGAAACTAAATTGAAATACCTTAATTTGATTGGTCAAATGCATCAAATCTATAGTGTACTGCATTCAGTGTATCTAATTTTTTAAATTAATAATAATCTAATGTGATATAATATTATTTATTTTTAATGATTATATTAATGTTAAATTTTTATTAAATAATAATAATAATAATAATATAACATCAATTTTTATAAAAAAAATTGTACAAAAGTTTTAATCTTTAATAATGCTCTATGGTAAATATTAAAGAGTTTAAATTAACTCAATATGTATCTCAAGTGATGATTCATAAATTAAATACCATGTGGGATAATTAGTCATTTTGAAAAAAATTAAATTAAATTAAAAATCTTAACTTATATTTCAAGTGTTAATTTTAATTGATTTCAAATATTAATCACTTAAACCATTAATTAATATATGTGTTAATTTGATAATAATATGCCAACTTTCACTCTACTAAAGATGCAAATATTAAAATGGGTAATGCTAAACATGTCAAATTTTGATCTTAAATTACATAATTTTTATTTATTAAATAGTTAAAAAGTGTAATAAATAATTTTAAAAATTATAAAAACTTAATGTTCAATAAATAAATACTATCTCACTTATTATATTTGAGATGTACATAATATTATTATATTAAAATATAAGTTAAAAAATCATACATTACCTTTTTTTTAATTATAAAATCTATCATTATTTGAGATATAATTATTTGACACTCTTAATATTAGCTTTAGTAATAATATTATATTTTTTAAATAATGTTTTACATTAAAATTTTATTAAGTTCACAATTGCATGATATTAAGAGTGAATTCTAATTAATTTTAATTTTTAATATTTTTTATATTTTAAGAAAAAAAATATATCTACTCCATTATGTGACTTTGAAATTGCATATTAATGATAAAATTTTAAAGATTTTTATGCCAAATTAAATATCTTATTTTACTTAATATTGGGTTATTTTTAATTTTAGATATTTTTTATTTTTTTCATACTAAATATTTTAGATATTAGTTGCATCTAATTTTGATTATTAATTTTAATTTTGAATAGATTTATTTTATGAAGCATTGGAATGTTTTAGGAAAATATGAAATGGAGTAAAATTCAAATGATAATTAGAATGACAATAGGATTTTGAGAAGTAAAAACAGGGGTAGTGTTGTAAATTTAACAAATAAAAAAGGATGTCTAATACTGTAAATAAATTAAAAGTAATGACCTTTTTTGTTTATTTCAATTGAGCCCCATAATCATAAAGAAGTAGAAAAGCAATGAATGTGCTGGTCAAAGAACCAGTTGACTGATGCACTCTCTAAAGCTAGCAATTCATATTATAATATAATATAATTTTATTTATTAAATAAGTGATATAAATTTAATATAATTATTAATTATATTATTTTAACTTGAGCCAGCGAAACTCATAATTTAGGTGTCACATTAATTTTGTGTCAACAGACCGGGTTGAAAATTGTCACCCGTATTAAATGAATATATCAAATGTGGAAAACTGAAAAGTGATATATTGGCCGGTTACAATGACAACAGGATCCTTTTTAACACTTTTGCAAAACAGTTTTTGAATTTTGACTGAAAAGACATCCAACGCGTTTAATAATAAGTCTCCACCCCGTCAAACCAATTCAACTATTAAAAATATTCTTACAATTAAATTCAATTCATTATAAATGCAGCATAGCCTGCTTCACTTGTCATCATCTTCATCCCCTTCCTTTGGTCCACCAACCCAAGTTCTGGAGCCTAGTAATCACCCTAATAAACATTGCCTCTTTCTTTGAGTACAAATTATAATACCAATACTCTGCTGCTCTGCTGGATGCCCCCATAATCATGCCGCCAAGTTAGCATAATCATTGCAAATTAAACAAACTAACAATCCAAATTTCAAATCCCCTACATGTTAATTTGAATGAAAAAGAAAAAAAAATGAAAATGGAAGCCACTGTAGTAAGAGGAATGCCAATTTTTTTTTTTTAATTACAAATTTATTGATATTAAAATTAAGAGTTTTGTACATAGGATATTGTCAATTGTCTCTGTTTTTTCGTATACGACAAAGATACACGACAATATTTATCTCTTATCTTATTATCATATTCTTAATAACATATAACTATACCTTACTTTTACGTTTATATATTTTTTTTATATATGTTTATATTCATTTAAACTTGACACAAAATATTAAAATAAATATGAACAAATATGATTAATTTAAGATCATGACAGATATATTAATAATATTATTATTTAATATAAAATATAAGGATGAATCCGAATGAAATCTTCTTAATTTATTATTATTATTATTTTTTTTATATCGAAGGATGAATAGAGTCTATATATATAAAATGCAGAGTCAAATATAGTTGATCATTAAAAATATAAGATTGCTTATATTGGGTTAAGTTCTTAAATTATTTTAAATTATGTCTATGTTGTTATTGTGATATAGTGATTTTTAAATTTTTATGTTGTAGTATAATATTTATTTATTTTGATATAATAATTTAAAATTTTTATATGTTATAATATAAAAACATTAATAATTATTAATGTAATTTTTAATATTTTTTAACTTTATTTTTAAAATAAAATATAATT
>JAVXUL010000014.1:46485-61572 GCA_035590515.1 Trichilia minutiflora | reverse complement strand
TAATTATCTATGTTGGAAGAATATTTCGCGCAATATTTGAACAATTAAATAAAAAAAATAAAACATTAATATTTATATAGTTCGATTAATATGACTTATGTTCACAGATAAATACGAATAAAATATTTTATTATTTTTAAAATAAAAAATATAAAATTTAAGAGAATATTTCTAAATTTATAAATAAAAGAGAATACAAAATTTTAAATAAAAATGATCCAAATTAATTTTAAGGATTCAAATGATTTTTAGGCCTAATATTACAAAAAAACTCAAAATTTAAATATTCTTAATTTTTTTTATATTCTTTAAAATCTATCAAACCTCTCCTATTTATAGTCTAAAAGAGGAAGTAAGTTTAATTATTTTATATGGGATAAATATAAGGCATTAATTCTAATAAATCTTTAACTTAAGTTATATCCGACACATAAAAGATAAAAGAAATATACTCCAAAATAACGTGTGATCAAAATGATAACATAAACTAGTATTTTTATTATTTATTTTTATTAATTAAAAATAATTTTATAATAATACCTCAATTCCCGTATCAAATATTTTAAATAATTATCTTGATTATTATATGAGTAAATTTTTATTTTTATTATTTATTAGTGGCCATTTTTCTCTTTGATAAATATCATTATAATAAGTTAATTTATAGAAAAGAGTTTATACAGAAATTTTGAAAATTTATTAAAAATTAACTTTTTAAAGATTAAATTTAATAATTATATTTCCAATAATACTACAATATATCTCCAACTTTCATCCTTGGTGTGATGATGCAGAAGTCATTAATTGAATAATAAGATGCCATGTCTTTAGTTGCTAGAAGTAACGACGAAAATTGAACTAAAGTATTGTGTTTGACAAATAATTTCGACTTGAAAATTGACAGGTCAATTCAACGAAAAAAATTATGGGAGTACAATTGTAATTCTCTGTTAAACTAAAAAATTGAAAATTGTTTAGAATATGGTAACTAACCTCTCATAGGAACTCAATGTACATTATTCTAATCTTCGACATTATATATATATATATATTCCCTTAAAATTTTTATAGATTACCCAAGAGGCCCAAGCAAAGATTGTGATTTCATTTTTAGTTTTCCAATCAAGTACAACGTAATTTCACAAGGGGATTTCGGTTCCATCTCACAAAATTTATAAGCCTAATTAAACTCAACCGTTGGATTTAACAAAATGGATTCCAACGGTCCAAATCACCCCTGCGTACATATATGGCTAACTGCATGCTAGCCGGATCCCTTGACCGTAATTCTAATCCTATGGATAACAATTCAAGTTATCTGTTAGTCTCTATCCTCCGTCTCACAACTTTCTCTAAACAAATAATAATAATAAAAAAGGGAAATGCCAATTCTAATCCTATGAAATGGATGATCTCTTGTTTCGTAGTTCCTTGGAAGCTGTTTGGAATGGTTTAAAAAAGCAAAATGCCAATGTCAGTGAGCTTCAATTGTAATCGTTTTAAAACCCTGTTAGTTACACAACACATATGCAGCTCTACAAGGCCAAGACCACTCACCATCTCTACTCGTAGAAGAAGACTGAGTAATAATTTCCTTTCGTGCTCTAAGAATGATTCTTCTTCGATCGAATTGAAGATTGTTTCTGTAACAGGTAATGCCTTTCTATACTTTCAACATTTGTTGAATTCTTGAATAAGAATGACAATTGGGTTAATAATTTGACTTCTTGAATGCCTTTTCTTAATAATTATTTTGAACATTTTATTGATTATTATGATGGACAGAGTGTGACGATGGTAGCGTTTTGTTCCGTTTTGGAGAACTCAGAGAAATTGAAAGAAATTTACAAGTAGAAGAATCAGGGTCAGACCCAGTGAATCAAGTTGATCAGGGTATCGATATTATTGGTTGCCATAGACAAGATACCAGTAGTATTCTTAATAATGGGAGCGAGTTTGTCGAAACTGTTAGTGATGGTAGATTTGAATCAAATGAAATATTGTTTGAAGACACTATTTTTGAGGTTGAAACAAGTGATATCCCCGGTTTCCAAACAGATATACATTCTGAGGATGTTTCTAATGAGAAGGCCAATGATGAAACTTTAGGTTCAGTTTCTGTCTCTGGTCGTGATGATGTTAAACAAGACAAAAATAGCAATGCATTTGAGAGTAATTCCAAGGTCGGTGGTTCTCCGAAAGTTTTACAAGATACAGGTGTGGGGGAAACGACCCTATTTGCTGCTTTTGGGTCTGAATTTGAAATTGAACCATCCAATAATTATGTACCTCAGGAAAGTAACAAGGAGAGCCAGAACATGGAGATTACACATGTTACTACCGAGGCCAAGGAGCATAATATGGATAGAGATTCAAAGCATGGGACTGGTGAAGATGGTGTGGAGGCCAATGTGATTGAAGTAATGCCGTCTTCGGAAGCTGATCCAAATCTTGAAGACGAAACAACCCACAACACAGTGGATGAATTTGTTGACACAGAAAGAGCTATGAGCTCAAAGATGGTTAGTGGTGCTCTAACTGCATTTTAACTGGTAGAATATGAGTGTATTTTTCTGTGAGCTTGACTATGGCAATCCATTCATTAATTATCTAGTAAAGGATGAGAATACTGGTGATGGAAACTTTTGGTTGGTTGAATTGCTGAAGCTATATAGTATATCAGTTTGTTTCTTAATTCTAGTTCTTTATCAGGTTTGTGGCTTTACTATAATCTTTAACCCTCCTCTTAATATTTGACGTCCAGCCTCATAGGATGCACACCATAGTTTGTTCAACTTGTTTTCTTTACATGCCTTTAAGCTCATTTTCTTGTTATGATGTACCTCACAACATCTCTTATTTCCTTTAAAGATGCTTGCTGTGTTCTTAGTTGTTGAAGCTAGGATATAACATGAGACTGTCGTTTGAGGCAGCTGAAGAAAAGATTGTATGGAGTCCTAGGATATTTCAATACAGATAATTTCCATTTTTTGAGTTCCACATAGCAGTCTGGATACATGCATTTGCAATAACTGTCTACATGGTAAAAGGTCAAGTATGTGATAGTGATGTATGTAAATATGTGATATTAATGTATGCAATATTTTCTATCATATGTATAGAGGTATGGTAAAATGTCTTGAAAATGGATCTTGTTTTAGGATAGGCAACAGAAACGATATCATATACGTGATTAGTATAAGTGCAGTCTTCACTGAGTGGGGGGCAAAGATTTTTGCTAGGTTACAATAAATTAATAGATGTCATTAAAGAATTATAGTAAATTTCAATAATTTGCATGTTTTTATTGACCTGTTGCCTTATTTTGTTTTAAGATTGTTTCAAATGAGGAATCCATTGTTGGTAGGAGTCACCACAAATACAATATTAAAGGATTAATATCAAGAAGAGAGTGAGATTAATGGCAGTCTTTGAATTACTAGGGGGACTACCCCTGTGTAATGGTAAGCTTGTGGGCACAGTTATGGGCTCTAGTTTTTAACTTGATCAATAAGCGAGCCTCACCAAGGTTTTCTAGGGCAATTTACTGCATGCTCAACATCCTTGAGACCTTTTTCTTTCTTTCTTTCTTTCTTTCTTTCTGTTTGCTGTTGTTGTTGTGCATGTGTGTGTGTTTTATTTATTTTTTTTTTTTGGGTCTGTGTGGTGTAGCAGGGATAGGGGAGATGATGTATGAGGGGAAGGGAAGCATATTGAATGTAGAAACGTTTTTTAGTAAGGTGTTGAAATATGACATATGGCAAGTGAAGAGGCAGAAGCATTTTATGTTGGTTTGTGAGGGGTGTGAGCGGAGGTGGATGGGGTGTCGGATGGAGATGGGGCGGGGGTCAAGATGGTGGGTGAGGAGGATGGGAGGGAAGTAGTCTATTGTATCTAGAAACATTTTAAATCCTGAGATGAGTGACGTCTTTGTGTGTAGGAGCTAGGAAAACCAATAGGAAGAATTTTGGAACCTTCTAGTATGTGTACTGCTTTCCTTTTAAAATTCTTTGGGATTGTTTTTTATTCAAGAAAGACATGCATATCTTTTTCATATCCTTGGTAGAATCTTTTAAATTTCAAAGTTCCATTTTGAGTATTGAGAGTACATTGCTTTAGATTTAGATTATTTTTCTTGTAGATGATTTTGTATTATGCTAATAAGTTAATTTTCATTTCCTTTTTGCTTACCCCCAAAGCATATCTTTTTCATCTGGAAGCTCAAGGCATTCCCAGTTTGCAATATTTGCTCATCTGGAAAGCCAGTTTTTTTAAGTCTGAACAGTTCTTTTATATTAAATGACATTTATTCTAACCTGTTTATAGTTAGATGGCTTTGTACCTTCCTCAGTTAAGGAAGAAGTAACCGAGCTTGATACACAAAGCAGTAATACACCAAAAGTGCTGGTTCCACATGCGCAAGAATCCCAAATGTTTGGAACTACTTTACAGAGGTTTGCTATTAATTTCCTTTATACTGCTCTTACCCTTCCCTTAAATTCCAATAATCTACAAGTTTTGGAGAGCATTGTCTTAAGTGACTGTCTTTCCAATTACCTATTGAGTTTGGTAGATACAATGGAGTTTGGTAGAAAACATGCTTACAGTTAGAACTTCATGCTTGTTTATTGGTTATAATCAATAAGAGAGTAATGAGTTGTACATCTTAGGTCACAATATATTAATATAAATGTATGGATTTAATTATATATTCACATGACTTTTTATTCTTAAAATTGGTCCTTTTATTGGGTCTATTAAATACTTGGCATTCTAGTATTGTTGCGTTTCTCTTAACTTTTAACCGTAAGAGTTAATGAAATTAGTATCACTTAAAGTTCATCAATTTGACTGCAAGCAGCAGTAAAAGTTATAGCTGAAAATCTGCAGAAACAGTCATACAAATATAAAATAATAGCTAAGCTGTAGATTATATATCTGGTAAATGAAAAAAATAAAGATATAGCAGTATACTTCAAAGATCATTCATAATTTTATGATAAAATAAAAGAATTGTATCTAAGTCCAATCTAAACCTTAGAAAACATGAAATCTTTTTCTTTCCATATTTGTTGTAGCATAATATATGCAATAATGACAAAATGGACAAGTTCTTAACGGTATGGTTTCCTGGAATGCTAGAATATAATTATAAAGGAACCGTGAGATAATATGTTGATAAAATTTAGTTAATTTATCCCTCCACCTACTCTTCATGTTTGTTTTGTATGTCCAAACAGTGTGGAAAAATCAACAACAGGATTGTGCTTATCTTCTGGTGCTGCTTTATTTGCACATCCTTTTAAGGTAAATCGACATCATTGCCATAAGAATTTCCCGTTTATGTTCACTTCTTCTATTTCCAAACTAAATTTACCTTTCCTAAAATCTGTAGAAAAGTTCTTTTACAGATTTTAATCCAAAATGATTGGTGTTAGGATTTAAAGTGATCTCGGTAACTAAAGTTATTGGTTGGCATTGGAGTTTACTGATGGACAATTAATTTTGCTTTTCTTATTTTATTGGGATTTATATTACTTAGTTTTGTTGTCTAGGTAATATTTTCTACTTTAATTTTACTAAGATTTAAGTTTATTTGCCTTGTTTTCCTAGGATTAGAAATATGTCTACTATAAATAGGTTTGTAACCTCAATAGTTTTTCAGTGCTTCAAATAAGCTTCCCTTTATTTTTCCGAATGAGAATAATTATCAAAATCTCACATCTGTAACATTGTCTAGCTCATCTATTAGAACATATATCTAATTAACTCGTTTATTAGAACATTAGAACATTTATCAAACTTCTGCTCTAGCTCGTCTATTAGAATGTTTACCTAACTTCTACTTATCGTTACAATGTTTATCTGACTTTCACTCGTCGAGTTGCAAACATTTGAGTGTATGACAAGGTGAATTTTTTTACACTTCCGCTATTCATCTGCGCCATTGGTCGGGTAAAAAAATTAAAAAATTAATAATTAATAATTTCCAGGCATTGACAGGTAGAGCGGATGCATATTTTGTTGCTTGCCAAAACTGGCTTGGAGTTGCAGATGGAATTGGTCAGTGGTCGTTCGAAGGTACATCTTTTAATATTTCAATTTATTTATATTAAAGACAATTAAAAGTCATTTTATGTCTAGTCTTAGCAAATGATTGGTAATCTGAAATACAGTTTTATATTTAGATATTCTTCTCATTAAAAGATCCAATTACTAGACAATTTGACATTAACTTTACAGTTTGCTAGAGGTCTTTGTATTTTAAACTGTGTTGATTATACTTGAAAATCAATTCAAGGAAAGACGAAAAGTTTGAAAGAAAAACTCAATTTGACTAGTCTATGATATATTGATCTGGCTTATGGCATATATGAACAAAATAGACTTCAAGGAAATTGGCGGAGTATGGTGATCTTTAATTAAATTGATGGACCAAGGGAAAAAGTCCATTAGTAGAAACATTATGTAAGAATAACGTCTCCCCAAACCTTAGATGGAACATTCGTAAGGAAAAGAAGAATTGTCGCAATATCAGTCAAAAATCTACTTTTAAGTTTGGCCCCATTTGTTGAGGAGAGGAGGAACAAAAGTGTTGATTTATAATCCCTTATTTCCTACAAAACTCAAAAATTGTCAAGTGGTGATACTCCAAAGAACTTTTAGGTCAAAGAGTTTGAATAAAGATACCAAATTGAGTTTAATTTCATTAGAGATCAGATACTTGAGGAGCTTCAAATCGTTTTTAATAGATACAATAGATACAACTACATAGCATTTGATCCATCTTAGCTAAAAGACAAAGTATTTAAAATTATGACAATTTTGACCCTATACATTAGAATTAACTGAAAAGGATGTGTACTCGCTCTGTTGACTCATGGAAGGAAGATGTCCTAGGAGGTAATGCCATTGATCTGAAAAAGTAAGGAAGAAAGTGTAGTACTAGCGGACAAGTTTGATTCAGAAAGGTGATAAACACCATTCATCTCACATCCTTCAGTTGTCTTCCTCGTACAAAGATCCACACAATAAGGGAAGAATGTCTTAGGCAAATTATAACTGTTCGGCTAATAAAAAGATTTACAAGAAAATTCGATACAAATTGACAAAAGATACAGGTTAGAGTTTGCATGAATAGTTGCTTGGCCTCTAACATGATTTGAGAATCATCAACAAGAACTACATAAGATGATCTATATGATTGAAATCATGAACTGGATATGGAAGGGTTACCAGACATATAAGCATACTCTGAAATCAATTATCCGAGAACGGCGCCGATGGTCGATAAGAAAGCATTACGAATACCTGATTGTGCTAGGGTGGTTGTTGCTGGGTCGTAACCTGAATTATATGGACTAGGCTTGAGGTAGATGACATCCTAGTATTTTGAACACTGCAAACAAGAGGTACTGATGTGTGATTTGGCAGCTCTTACTTACCAAACTCATCACATAGAAAATGTCCTTTTCCTTTATTATGTCCTCAACCACATCAATTAGGTTGCCCTTACCCATGCCTGCCAAATAAGTGCAAGAGCAGAGGTGTCTTATTCAGGGGGAGTACAGTGTATTCTTTAAAGTCTCATATGTCTCCTTTATGGTGGTAACACTGTTAGAATTCAAATTAGTCAATAAAGGAACATCCCACCACAAAAGAATGAATAAATTAAAAAGAGCATTATATTGAAATCAATAACTAATTTCTTGTTCCCAGGGCTGCATAATTCTTTTGTATGTATTTCATAATATACTCAATATTTCAGAGAAAATTAAATTGCAGCATCAACATGGTAAAGGATTATACTTCCTATGAATTGACTGTGCTAATCTGTTACATGTGAGGGGGACAATTCATGCTTATCCGTGCATTAGAAGTACAATAGAATTAAAGTTTGCAAATTGAATATCATTGTAATGTTTATGCAATTTAACTGGAGAATAAATTATGTTCTGCCTAATCCTTCAGGTATCAGAGCTGGATTATATGCCCAAGAGCTCATGCAAAACTGCAAAAAGATTGTATCAGAGAGCAGTAGCTCTCCAATAACTGATCCAGTTGAGATTCTTAAAAGAAGTGCTGCGGAAACACAATCACCTGGATCTTCCACCGTCTTGATTGCTTGTTTTGATGGTCAGGTATGATTCTAGCAAGGCTGATACTTTCAATCTGCCCACATTGTTAAGAGTGAGTGAGTATTACTCATATCATTTCATGATCTTTTACCTGTATGTATGTGTATTTTAAGACATAAATTAATGTCGATTTTATTGGAAATACAGTAAGATGGAAAACTCCTGTTTTACTTCATAACCTATGCAGTGTACCACACATGTCATTTGTCCAAGATGTTGCTCTAAAGTGTGAACTTGATTGTGATTCCTAGGAAACTGATGCAGATACTAGCGGATTCCTACTTCCAACTAAATATGTGTGTTCTTGGAAATTCTGGATGAATAACAGTGGATGATTTTGAATGTGGTGTTATTTGGTAATTAGTGGATTTTACCAATTTTATGAATTTCCATAGAAAAGGCTAGATCTTCTGTCACTGCAAAATACAGAAGTGTCGAGTGTTGAGGTTGAGATGATAATTTATCGTGACGGCCTGAGAAAGCTCTTCCATCATTCAGTTATTATGAGTTATTTCTGTTCCCTAGTTCCAGCTAGTGATGTCAATATGCCATGTGGTTGAGATTTTAGCAGTTCTCATAAATAGAGTTTTCATGAACGACTTTTAATTTTCTATAGATGGTTGAGTTTTCAACGGTTAATCTCTCATAAGTAAAATCTTCCACACTTCACCTTTAATTTTTCTATTCCAACAGACCATTTTCCCTCTGGAGAAAAAGTAGGCTGATTGTCATCAGGTGACCGGGCAAGATAATTCCAGTTTTACTTATTTAATCCTAGAGGGTCATTTCTTGGGATTTAATATTACTTATTAATTCAACAGTAATTTTTTGAGGTACAACTGATGTGACATGATAATTTTAGTTGAATGAAAACATGAACGGCAATGCATTTAACGAGAATAAATAGCGTGAACTATGTGGCAATTGTATAATAGTGCCATGTCAATTTGTACAGAAAATTTGTATCACTAGTACTACTCTTTACTGTGCAGTCTGACTTGCTAATGACTTTTTCTCTAGCTGGGGCACATTTCAAAGTGAGCTCAGAGTAAGAATACATAACCTCAACATGAAATGGCAACAAAAAGCATTTTTTGACACAATTCAGTGTAAACATACAAAAACTCCTGAGAAGTAGCACAAAATAATTTTTAAGAAACAGACAACTTATTCCCAAGGGGATAACCCGGTTAGCTAGGCCCACTTGCTTTTAGACTCGAGTCTCCTTTACGCTAACTTTTGAGGGAGATTAATTTAATTTATGATTGTGTGTACAGATTGGTCTGTGGTAATGAAGAGGGAGATTGTTAGACAAAACTTGTTTTTTGGATTTCCAAAATACTCTAGTAACTGAACTGGAACTGAAATTCTTATTTCCTTTTCTTGTCCTCACCAGTCTGATATTACACGTGGTTTGCCTTAGTAATGAAAGAAGACAGCTAGATGAAAGACAAAAATGACATGTCTGAGATTGTTGAACCTTAAGCTTCCGCATATGGTTGCTTTCGTAGTTAATGGAAACAAAGAAAATTGGATGTCATCACACAACTAAAATTGTTATCACAGTCATTTTGTTCACATTCAGTTGATTATCTGAGCCATGGACATCCCACAGATAATTAAGTATAGAAAGGTACTGATATTGGAGAAAATTGATCTTATTTTATGACGCTGCTCTATCCTTTTTTTCCTACTAATTGAATACTTGAAATTTTTTTTTAAGCTTAAAATATATTGCTGAATCTCCTTTCTGAGGCTATACAGCACATCTTTGTTCGTAGGCTTTTCTTGTGGCTAATATTGGAGACTCAGGATTTATCATTATAAGAAATGGAACTGTCTTTAAGAGGTCTTCTCCAATGGTTCATGAATTTAACTTCCCGATACAGATTGAGAATGGTGATGATCCCTCAGAACTTGTTGAGGTATGAAGTGTTAATATACATTATAAATCAATCTTTCTTAAGTTAAGCTCATGTCTTATTATAATAAACCAAATTTTTTATAACTTGTCAAATGTTTATTTTACGTGACAATTTACAATGTCAAGGTTTCAAAATTTATGTGCATGCATGATGTGCCTTTGGGGGCAGAGAATGAATGAAAAAGGAGTGGGGTGGGGGGCGAATTTTTTTCAATAGTATTAAAATGCACTTGTTTCAGGGTTACCAAATTAATTTGGATGAGGGTGATGTGATCATCACTGCTACTGATGGGCTTTTTGACAATCTATATGATCAAGAAATAGCTTCAATTGTCTCCAATGCACTTCAAGATGGCTTCACACCTCAGGTGTTCACCATTGACTTTATTTATTTACACTTTTCAAAACTGTTTCTCCCATATGATAATTAAAATTTTCTGCTCAGAAGATATTAGTGATTATTTACATTTTAGCCACCCGGAAATTGGTGTAAACCTTGAACAAAACTCGTAAGTTTTGCAGCGTTTCTTAGATGCATTTTGTCTTTGTAAATTTTATTTTTTTCAGGAAATAGCTGAATCTTTGGCAGTGAGAGCACAAGAAGTTGGGAAGTTGGGATCTGCTAGGACTCCATTTGTAGATGCAGCACAAGCAGCTGGGTATGTTGGATATAGGGGTGGCAAGCTTGATGATGTTACTGTTATCGTGTCCTTGGTATGCAGTACTCCCTCAGATTAAGTTTGTTTTAGTATAAGTTGTACAGATTGTTGCTGTAGATGGAAAATCTTGTTGAATGTTGGGAAATTATATCAGAGGACCATTATTCTTGTGAAAATATTCAATGGGTAGAATTATTTAGCTCAAATTTTGATCCTCATTTAGCAACTTCCACTCGTCTAGAAACGGTAGGGGATTTACATCTAACGTTACAATCTACACATATTTATTCATCAACCTAAGTTTCTCATCTCTTCGTAATGTTAATATTATCATAATATTTACTAGTAGGAAGTTGCCATATGATTGCTTAGATATTAGATTACTTAGTTATCAGAATTCGTCAAAATTATTATTACTTATTAATTTTAAAATAAAAAATGTATTATTTAAATTTAATATTTATATAAATTCAAAATAAAATATTATTTCTAAAAACGGTTTGGGCCTGACAATTGCCCACATACCTCTAATGGTTTGGTCGATAAATCTTTGTTGTACGTGCCTCTTACAAAAATTATTATCAATAACCTTAAACATATAAATTTTATGTACAATTTAATATAACAATACTATATAATTGTTATATATTTTATTAAAAAAATTTATTTTCGTAAATTATTACTTAATCTTATAAACATATAACATATATAATAATCATACAATATTATTATATCAATTTATATAAAAAATTTATGAAAAAAATATATTCGCAAATCAATCACTATACACTTTTTTCTTTTGATTGTTAATATTATAACCAGATATAATTGATATTTACAATAAAATATAAGTTGAGAATGTTAATAAATACATATTGATATAGCTTAAAAACATACACGTTTATATTTGGGCAATCCTACTTTCACAAATAATCGAGAATCTCTGGGAACTTATATGGAATAAATATAAGAAACTCACGTCATAAAAACTTAAAGTCAAACTCTCTAATTAGAATAATGACTAATGTTTAGGAAGATTATAGGAAAAAAAATCAGACCTGAAATTAAAGTATGGAAAAAGGCTCGGACTTAATATTGGTCCATGGATAATTTGACACGACATTAAAGTGAGGATTCATCACATGAGTTAGGATTTCATTTTTTAGTATTAAGGATATTTTTATTATTTTAATTATAAGGATATTTTTATTATTTTTTTATAAAATATAAGTCTAAATACTTAATATTATATAATTAATATTGTATGGGTGTTATTTGAGTGATTCGATAAGATTTATATGAAAATAAATGAATTTGAAAAATTTTTTGTAGAAGAGTTTATTTGTGCACTCAAACTCAAGTTTAAATTTCTATCAATAGAAAAATCCAATTATTAAATGGCTTTTTGTTATTAAAAATTGGCTAAGAGACATTCAAAGATAAATAAACCAAAGTAAAATCGGTTATCGAATGAGAGAGAAATTAATATTAGAATAGAGAAAATAGGTAGCGTTGAATAATTCTATTATGAGAAAGAATTGAAATTTTCACCTTGAAATTTATTTTGAATGAATGTTATTTTATTTTTATGTTGTATAGCTTGAAAAGAATTTTTTGTTAATATATTATAAGTTCTGTTAAGTTATTTAGATCATAAGAAATGGATTTTAGAAATTATTATATTAGTGTGCAAAAAAATGAGCAAGAATCCATACATTAAGGCAAATTTCAATACATGAGCAATATGTATTCATACTTGGGGCCAAGTATCGATATTTTTAACAAAAATGACAAATATCAATAATTTTAACAACATATATCGATACTTTGGGTCAAGTATCGGTATTTTTGGGATAAATATCAATACTTTAGCACATTTTGGACAGAATTTGACAAGAAATGCCTATATATAGTCCCAAAAGCCATTTTCCCATTTTTTTCTTCCATTTTCTATGGTTTTCCTCTTGCTCTATTCTCGTATTCTCCTCTTTTCAATTTCTTCTATTTTTTATTAATTAAATCGTCATTCTTGCATTAAATCAAACATACTTCACTCCCTCATTATTATTTAAACTTTATTTTATCATTTTGATAAAGATTTGAGCAGAGAACAATTAGAAATATTAGATTACTATTCATCAAATTAGAGATTTTTTTAAATTGCAATAATTAGAGCTTTCTTATAATTAAATTCAACTCTTTGATAAGCTTCTAAACTTAATCTAAGCTTTAATTACATGAATTAGAGAATCTGATTTATATAATTACTATTCATATAATTTTAAATTAGCCTTAATTGTTATAATTTGACTTTAATTACATTATTTAGGACGTAAAATACGTATATATGCAATTAGTTTGTAAAAATTATGAAATTGAAAATTTGGGTATATGAACAATGAGTGAAGTCACCATGCGTATAGGGTTTTATCGTACATTCGATCATTCTAGATAATTATAGCAAGTTGGAACAGAATTCAATGTATAGTAGTTAGAATGCATGAAATGAATATAAGTTTATAAGGAACTAGATTGATTTGAACGGAATCTGATGGAATAGTGAATTAAAATACCGATTTGGGTATTCATGTGCATCTTTTATGCATAGCATATATTTATTTTGAGAAGAAGATTATTAAACTTTATGTATATATGTTTATAGGCATGGACAATTTGGTGCAAGGATTCATGTCACGAGGAGACCATCAAGAGAGTGATTTTCTACCTCTGAAGGGTGAGTGAAAATTATTATACTTTCTATTTCTTTCGTTAAACTATTATAAAGACTTATATATTTACGCACTAGGGTGGTAGAATTATTTTATATAATTTGAGATATCTTGAGAGATGATGGATATGTTATTAGATTAAGACTAAGAAAAGATTGCACTTGTTTATGATAGATATTTATGATGATTTTATTGTGTTTTGTGACATGTTTTATATATTTATGTGATTAAGACTAAAGGCAGACTTAAATTGATTTTATTGATCATAATTATCTTGTTTTGACATGGATTTTGATGATGAGATGTATATAAATACATATGTGTTATCACTTTGGAAATATAAATATTTTCGGAGAGCCAACGTTTTTATTTTGTTGTTGATATAGTCTTAAGTGTCAATTTTTATATATTTGGCCTTTTGTGCCATAATTTATTAGTTTTGAGCCTTGTGAGCCATTGCTATTGTTTTGGGCTATATGGGTTAGTATTTGGGATGATACTCGATAAGGTAAAGATCATCTCATAGATAAAATCCAACAGATTATCGAGTATTTGATATCATGATACGTAGTATGCTATTATTCTCAACTTTATGAAGTGATGATTGTCCCACAGAGGAAAATCCAATAAATTATAGAGCAATTGATATTTTCAACTCTAGGAGATAAGGATTATTATATGAAAGGAAATGTAATAGATCACAGAGTAATTGATATTCTAATTTGTTATGTTATTGTTGTTGATGTATTTTACACCCAGCAATATTATAGCTAATTTGATGATGGTTGATGAGTACATAAAAGTGTACGTGTCTTAAGGTTTAAATTTATCATTTTATACTTAAAAGTATGATTAAATCTCTCCATTTACGCATATTTCTAGTTTTTGATGTAAAATTTACTTTGTTTGTAATTTCAGTTAATTTTGATCTCTGCACAGTGTACGTAAAAAAAGAATAACTTTTTATCTAGGAAAGCTATTGAGGTGAATCTTAATTCATTAGAAATATAACACATTGGTCTAAAACTTTTATGTTTTGACCAACCATCAGTTCGGGCTCTAAGTTATACTTTGGAAGCCATCAATCAAGCCTAGTTGCTGTTCCAGTCTAGCCTGACCTTGCTTCAGTATTTTACCCATATCTTTTGATTGCAATTTATGATTTACCTGATACAAGAAGACACCAAAATATGATTCAAATATCTACAACTTGTATGTTTGACACTAAGACTGAATCATTTATATTTGAGGTCTACCATGACAATATGTGTAGTGGACGAAATATTTAATCTCCACTTGTCAACTTGCTCCACTTGCTATTTTGTCATTTAGCTCTCTTATTTGTCTATAAATAAGAGGCCGATTTTTGTGTTCTAAGGGGGGAATGATAGTGTAATAGATGTATTAGATTCAGTTTATAATAAAATTTCATTCTCTCATCTCCATGTCTTTCTAAAGTTCTAACTAAGGTTAGGAGGTTGATACTAAAGGTGTATGGTATGTTCTTTTAGATCCCTTCTTTGTTTTTAATGTTTAAGTTCTTTTTATTAATTGTATATTCATGTTTTAGAAAAGGTTTTTAAGCATTTAAACTCTTTGATTTTCTTGTAGACATTTGGCACATTGAATGCTTGGAA
>JAVXUL010000014.1:35462-46385 GCA_035590515.1 Trichilia minutiflora | reverse complement strand
CCACAAAAAAAAAAAATCCTATTCAAATATTGCTTTAATAGCCGTTTGTGTACCCTCCTGTACTGTAAGAATTGGGTTGCATTTTTGCCATACGAAGGTGCCCTTGCATCCCATCTCTTGCATATTGCTGCCACATTATCTGTTCTTCAATCAAAAGCTTCTGCTTCTTCTCCATATCCGACATTTGTACGAATGGTGGAGGTGCAATCACACACGATGCTGCAAATGGATCAACGAACGTAGTGCTAGGAGAAGCGCCGGTATCATTCGTTGTAGTTGGTGGGGCTTGGAGGGCCAACATTGCAGGCCTTGCGGCTGATCCAAGCGCCATACTACTTCTACTCCCGCTAGCTCCATAACCTGCATTAACCATTGCAGCCTTTGTAGCACCTTGCTGATACATCCCATCAAGTAATAGCGTATCGAAACCGCCTCCAAGTTTTGTTTGCTGATTAGACAAATGGCTTGCGTAATGAACTAAAGCCGTTTCCCAATCTTCAGTTTCTTCTTTAAAGGCTTCCCATGGCTGAACTCCTGAACCTGTTGGTGCACCTCCATCAAATAATGCTAAAGCCAATTGATCTGCATGCTCTTCAGTTTTCACTTCTCCTAAGTGCAACAGATCAGGCTTTTTCTCTTTAGGTTCCGGTTCTGTCTCCTCTTCTTTATTTATAATTCCTTTATTCTCTTCTTCAGCTGGGTTGGAATCCTTAGGTGGTCGCAGGGCTTTCATATCATTGAGATCTTCTTCTGTTTTTTCTGGTTCTTTGGCTTCTTCCTCTTCGGGTTCATTCTTCAATTCAAGGTGCTTCTGGCTGTGTGCTAATGCAGACTTGTCTCGTATAAACTCGTCCATGAGTTCAAGTTTTTTGGGTGTTATTCTCTCAACTTCTGGGTACTCAGAAGAGCGTGCAATGCCAACAGTTTTGCACCATCCATAGAACATTTCTAGCTCATCGTATTGCTTTGAGACACGACAGAAGATTTCGTACACCTTCACTGAGTCAACAACTTCTAGCTCCACGAAACGGTCAATTAAGATACCCAACACTTCTGTCATGTCATAATAGATTTGGAAACTTTCTTTCACTATTGGATACAAAGCGACAATCACCACCCTGTTGCTCTTTGCTGAACCTGTAAGTTCCATATAGACCAAATAGATAATGTCAGCCTTGTTCTGAGATCGATTCGACATTCATTATAACCTTAAAAAATCAATGAAATCAATCAATTATTATTCGTTTAGCAAAGCTAGCTAAGCCTAAAGAAAAAAAAAAAACATTCATCATTTTTTAATTGTATATATACATATACTACATCTAAATTACTCCAGCACTAAACGAGTTTAGATCTAGGAAAATCATATTAAAGATCGGGTCAAGTACATACACACCACTTAGATTTGATTAAATGTACATTTTAGGTTAAGTAATCAAAGTATCCATACATATCCTAGTTCGTCAAAAAATATTATTAATTTAGATTTTTTTTTCATTTTTATAATTACAAAAATACATTTTTAATCATAATTATTTTGAAAATTAAATGTATCATATTACTTTTTCTTTTTAATTTTTCAAATTTATGTATAAACTTACGAATTAGAATATCCCTTCAAGCTAGCCACCAAAGTTTGAACCGGAGATGGAGGGTGGCTTTAATAAAAGAAATGAATATGGGTGGGTATTTTTGAAAATAATAGAATTAAAGTATACATTTAACCAAGGATGGATATGTTATTTTTCTTTAAACAAATCCCATTAATTTGTTGAGAAAGACAAAATGTATGTTGATGCATGCAAACATGTGGAGATGATTTTGTTAAAAACCTGTTGGCCTGCAAGCTAAAAATCGTTCTATGACCTGCTGCAAACGTTGTATCCTTGAAAATAGATGCTCAATTTTCATTTCGCGGATTGGCGTTGCTTTAGGACATGACGGGCTAACCTCCTCTTCATCTTCGTCAATTCTAAACATGCTACGTTTCCCTCGCCGTCCTTGCATCCTGAACTCGAGCCTTTCATCCAAATACAGCGCATACGTACGTACAAACGCAGAGTAAACCCAGGAATTAGACTGCGAGGTGTCTCGAAAATCTGACATGTTGAGAAGGCGAGTCCCACGCCTTGTTGCGAAAAAGATTTCTTGTTCATACGCTGGATCACCATCGGTAAGCAAGCGTTGGACCAACATTAGGGTTTTTAAAGCGACCGTCCAATTTTTGGTCTTGTTGAGACGTCTGGAAATGGTGTTTGCACAGGCACTGATATAGGCGCGAGAGTAGGAAGTTAGGCTAAGGATTTCTCGGATGTGCCTTTCTTCGGCGGGGTATTCCTCATGTCTGGTTGCTTTTACAATCGCTACTTCAAGATCAGAGAGGGAATTGCTGCTGCCCACTTTGGCTAAACTTATACTGGTTCTGTCCTTCACTGCCCCAACGGCTTTCTTGAGCTTGCTTGGAGACATTGTAAGGATTCACGTTGACGTTCAAAAGAAGAGAGCTCTACGTTTTTGAATTTTTGTACCAAATGAGGTGGTTGTAGACTACACGCATTGAAAATTATGTGGGAAAGGAAAGGAAAAAAACGAAGAAAAGGATTTTTTTCATCTGCTATCCTTTTAATTGATCACTTGTTCCTTCTTGTGAATCCTTTCCTCTCCTTTTTTCTTTCTACTTTCTCTTCTTCTTTTCTTTCTTTCTCTCTAGTTTTCTCTTTGCATGTAAACCAAGAATTGCAGCCTTGACTCTCTGAAATCAAACCAAGCATTTACCGCTGTTGTAGCTTGAAAGGAGGAAATTCAATTGCTTAGAGTGAGCCACGTAGCAACAAGCTTTAGCTACTACAAATGATATATGTATATTTTGGGTATGATTTTTTTCTTCTTCTTGAAGTTGTTTTATTTGGGATAAAATCAAATATTAATTAAGCTTTGTACGTTTCGTTTACCATATTTTGACCCTTTCAAAGCTGCGAGGACTTGTAGAAGACGGTTAATTTAGATAATTACTTGGTTTCGTTAAATACACAAGATCAACAATGGTAGAAATATTGCATATTAAGAAATGCTACGTTTTATTTTCTATATTTTGTAAAATATTAATCCCATGATATATTTTAAGGAAGTTTCATCGCAAACATACTAAATGATAGATATTTCCTAATAATTTCATACTCCAAAATTTGAGTTACATTGGACTTATTTTAGTGTTGGTATATTATTGGGGTAAAATCAACAAGTCACTAATGACATAAATAACAATTGGCCATATGGTTAGGTGAGCCTGTCATAAATCCTAACTTAAAAACTAAGGCAATAAAGTGGAATTACTTCTTATAGGTGGTGGTCATCTTCCTGGACATGTAACGTTCATGCCACATTGTCAGGAGTTTGAATCCATCCTAGTAATATGTTTTCAAGATTATTGCGTTGTCGATATCACCAACCCTGACCTAATCTCAGGAATACTGTGTATTTTTTCTTTAAGGTAGGATCTCTGGAAACTCCTAGGAACATACCTGGACAAGACCTCACGATTTTCTTCACCAAACCAGAAACCTCCATTTCTCTCCTATCATAGACCAACAATGTTAAAAATGAGAGCATGATGGTAAAGGATACGTGCTAAGTGTTGTAGGCCAGTCTTCATCACTGTTTGTATTACATAATCACCCATCAAGCAATCTATTGCATCTAAGCTATCCTAATAGTAGATGCATAGTTATATAATTATTTGATAGTTAATAAACCTTGTAGCACACTTCAAGTTCCTACCACAAATCGTCCATCACCCCCATTCTCTATAAAGCTTATGTAGGGAAACTTGTAAGATAAAACAGCCAAAAAGAAAGTTGATTCTAATGAGAAAAGGGCTCAAAAACCGCAATCCTTGATTTCTATCCTTCTTAGCAACAACTCTTTATTATCTTTACTTTTTTTCTCATATATATTTAGTGGTAAAAAAAATTACCCTTTTTTTTAATTTAGTTTCTCATTCTTTTACTCTTGCTTACTATAATCTTGACCTCTGCTGACTTAGGAATCAAAGTTTCTTTGTCAAAAAGCTAGTATTACTCTGAGTTTCTTTGTCTTTATAGGTTTGGAGGAATAGAGAATCGTTCAAACCTTACTACAGTATGTCTAAAGTCAAACTTATTGCATCTAAGTCAACATAATAGTCAAGTAAATTTTGTACATCAGCAGTTGCTACCATCTACAAAAAAAGAACAAAAAGCCATTTCCCAATAACTTTTAGCAGTTGGTACCATCTATGAAAAAAGAACAAAAAGCCATTGCCCAGTAACTTCTAGAAATTAGGAAGTTTCATTAAGAGTGTTTTTAAAATTGTCAAGCATTCTTAGTAACCTCCCCAATACGCAAACAACCATACCATATTTAGAAGTCATGGCAAGAAATAATAGAAGTCACTTAACTCGTAGAATACCCACAAAAGAGGAGGATAATATCATACAAACGATGGATTAAGTGTGAAAAGTAGAAACCTCTATCTCCAGTGGGAGTAGTGCCTATGGAAACACTTGCATCACCTACATGTCGGGCTACAAAGGCTAAAAAAGAACTATTAGCCCCAAATCTTGCCAACATAATTGAAATGTTGGAGAATAAAATCCTAAAGCTAAGAAGATGGATGGTGGAGGATCGTAGGAGGGGTATAGTGTGACAAACAATGGTGCATCTTAAAGTTGAAGAGAGTTACATATCCAACTATAGCATAGAAAGGGCAACAGTAGGGTCTTCAACCATAAATATCCATAGACAAAGGCCCAAATTAATTGCGACCTTGAAGGGAAAAGAAAAATGATGGAGAGGACAATTTGAATGTTTCTATGCCTTAAATCATACAAAATGTAAATTTTATACACAAAAACACTAAGTTAAAAATCATAAAAAACAATGATTTTTCATTGAAATTGATTTAGGGCTTTGTTTAGTTTCCTTGCTATCATGAAAACTTGATGAAGATTAAACTCAAAACCATGAGTTCTCTCCAATTAATACCATCCCCAAGGTTTCTTCTTTGCGGCCAAAAATATGAAGGACATAGAGATGAAAATTTTTCTTCATTTCTTAATTAAAATGAAAATAATATCTATCTATCTATCTATCTATCTATCTATTTATTTTTCAGTTAATTAATTTCATATTTATCTAATAAATATATTAATTTAATTGGACATTGTATGATACAAACACACTTACATTAGATGTGTGAAATCATAAAATGTGAACCAATAAGCATTTAACAAATATTCAAAATAGAAGTCAGTTATATTAAACAATTTGTTTTAATGTTAACCATTAATATAAAATCATATTTATCTAATAATTTAATAATTAAATCTATTAGATAATTATCATATTAATTAATAAATTAATTAATATAATGAATTTTAAAAAAATTCATAAATACTATACAATTATTATAATATCCTTGGTCAAATTAAATATAGGGGTAAAATAATAATTTTTATTCAAATTAAATACTTTAATTTAGATTTTATCATTTTATATTAAAAATATATTTTAATATATTTAATAATCACAATTATCAAATTTAATTATGTAATTTATTAATAAATATATCATATAGGAGTAAAATGATTATTTTGTATTAAATTAAATAATTTAATTTAGTTTTCATCATTTTATCTTAAAATTATATTTTAACATATTTGATAATCATTATTATCAATTTGGCAAGTAATTTATATAAAATTATATCAAGATATCATTATATCAATTCTTTAATACTTAAAAGAATATTAAGTAAATATAACACTTATACATATTTATTTTGTTTTTTTATATTATTATGAGGGTTGAGAGTGCTAGCCCTCTCTATATAATATTTTATCTCTCTCTCCTATGAAAAATATACAAAGATTTTGGTGTGACCATTAAGGTTCACTGTAACATAATCGTGAATATATGTTGAACGTTTCGATTCCGAATAATTCGACGACTATGGGTAGAATCTAGCAATGCGTCATAGTCCCTATATTTTGGTGAAGAAATATCTTCATCAAAAGTTTCATTAATTGCACGTAACATATAGGTTATATCCTTCTATTATCGTATCCTGACTGAGAAAGGATTCATAGAATATCAAAATCCTAATCTCAATACAAATTCGAATCGTCGATCATATGTCATTATTATGCTATAGTCATAGACTTATAATCAAGACATCACATCGATATTTGATTAGGAATTCGAGTTAGACATAGTCAACAAAAACTCTCAATCCTATATATCAAGCCAACGGATCCCATCTTGATTGTCAATCAAATACCTATATGAATAAAGTATACCCAAACTAGTTTCTTGTATAAGGCATGATTAGCCTTGTACTTATACACCATATGAAATATACCCATCTATACAGAGTCCGATTTCAGACGTTTCAGGTCAAAGAATTACATCGCACACTATTATAATCTATCGATAAATCATTGATTACATGCATATCATATGATTCATTGATATTCGATCACGTTTGATAAATAATTTACAAATTATAAATCTACACTAATACTCTTATGAAAATACTCATATTATCAGTCTACATATATTATCATATAATATCATTAGGCGACATTTAGTGTGCTTACTATATTATATAGTTGTCCAAACAATACCACTACGTAAGGAATAATTTTGATAATATTATTTAACATATAAATTAATTTATTTGGACAATTTACATATATCTTATTGCATTGCATAAAAAATAAAAAAGCAGTAAATGTATTTAAAAAATAACTCATTCTTTCATTTATAATAAAAAATTTCATACCGATCACACGAATAGTTTTTAAGACATACACTAATAATCTTCTACTTGTACTAAAGCTATTCATTATTGTATCGTATATCCGTTTTCTGAAGATGATGGTCCAGCTATTTCTGTGTCATCGCTTTAGTCAGTGGGTCAGCTAGATTATCTACTAAAGGAGTTTTCTGAATTAATATCTCTCCAACTCCAATGAACTCTCTTAAAATGTGATATTTGCGCTGAATATGTTTAGATTTTTGGTGTGCTCTTGGTTCTTTTTTCTGTGTAATAGCCCTAATATTATCACACAATATAGCTATCGGATAACTCATATTAAGAATGACACCAAGTTTAAATACAAATTTTCGCATCCAAATAGCCTCTTTTGTTATTTTAGAAACACAATTATTCAGCTTCAATAGTGGAGTTTACCATCGTCGTCTATTTAGAACTCTTTCAATTGACAGCACCTGCATTATATAAATTGGTTGTAGGCTTTTTATCATCCATATCTGACTGAAAGTCAGAATCTGAGTATCCCTGAATACTCAACTCTTGAGATCTATAAGCAAAATTAAATCCTTAGTCTTTTATAAGTATTTAAGGATTGTTTTAACAACTGACTACTATTTTTCTTCAAGATTGGCTTGTAACACTTACAACATATACTATATCAAGTCGTATACATAGCATGGCATACATCAAGCTACCCATGATCAAAGCATAAGGTACACTAAGCATCCGTTGTGCCTCTTCATCGATCTTTGGATTCATATCTTTAGAAAGATTAAGATCATGATTGAAGGGCAAAAGACCTCTTTTAAAGTATTCCATACCAAAATTTTTCAATATCTTTTCTATATACATCTTTTGGGATAATCCTATTATCCTCTTCACTCTATCTTTATAGTACGAATTCTTAAAATATAAGTCGCTTCTTTAAGATCTTTCATCGAGAAGGTTTTAGATAACCAAATTCTTACTTCAGTTATCGTGCTAATATCATTATCCATTAATAATATATCGTCTTCATATAATATGAGAAATATTATGGCATGATCCTTAACCCATCTAAAAACACAATGTTCATCTGGGTTTTGCTTAACTCCATATGATTTGATAACATTGTCAAATCATTTATTTTAACTGCGAGAAGCTTGTTTCGATATATAAATAGATCAATGCAACTTGCATATCTTATTTTTATATGCAATGAATATAAAACCAATTGGTTATTGTATATAGATATTTTTCTCAAGATACCAATTAAAGAATGCAATTTTCACATCTATTTATCAGATCTCTAAATCATAGTATATTATAATAACTAGCATAATTCGGATGGATTTAATCATAGTTATAGGCAAAAAGTCTTCTCATAATCTAACCTTTATTTTTTAGTATACCCCTTCACAACTACCCGTACTTTATAGGTCTTAATCTCACCATCCTTACCAATCTTTCTTTTAAAGATCTATTTACAACCAATAAGAATAATTCTTCTGATAGATCAACAAGTGTCCAAACTTGATTGACGTACAGGATTGCATCTTAGAATCCATTGTCTCTGGCCATCTTCTTAAATCTTTATCCAATATTGCTTTCTTATAACTCTTAAGATCATTAGGATTATCGACCTCTCCTACTAGGTAAGAGTCAACCCTTGCTCATGTAGAAGACCTTATTGCTTTAAAGGTTGTGATACTTTAGAAGATTTTCTAATTAGAATTTGAACAAGTATTGAGATTTATTGATTGGACGATCCAGCCTCAGTATCATCGGTATTTCGAATACCTTTCTTTAAGCTTAATTTGTTTTCTTGCACCACCTTTTTCTAAGAATTTTTCTTCTAAGAAGTATGCATTTCTACTGATCAAAATTAATTGATAAGAATGAAAGTAGAAATAATATCCTAAACTGTCTTTAGGATATCCGATGAATCGTCCCTTCTCTAATTTTACATCTAGCTTATCAAGTTTAATTATCTTAACATAAGTTGGACAACCCTATATTCTCATATAACTGAGACTGTTTTTTTTTTCCACTTTATATCTCATACGGAGTCTTCTGGACTGATTTTGATAGGACTTTATTCAGGATATGAGTAGTAGTAAGTAGGGCATATTCCACAAATAAACTGGTAAGTCTGTAAAACTCACCATATATCACACCATATCTAATAACGTACGATTTGTCCTTTTCGTAATACCATTCAATTGTGGTGTATAAGGAGGAGTTAATTGAGATACTATTCTATTTTCTTTCAAGAATTCTCGAAATTCTGTATTTAAGTATTGTCTTCCACGATCTAATTATAGAATTTTAATACTTTTTTCAGTATATTTTTCTACTTCATTTTTAAATTTCTTGAACTTTTCAATGGATTCTGATTTGTATTTCATTAAATACGCATACCTATATTATGACATATCAACGATAAAGGTAATGAAGTAGTTAAATTCTCCTCTAGTTTTGGTGTTAAATGGTCCATATACATACGTATGTATGAGTTTTAATAGCTCTTTAACTCTCTCACCTTTTACCTTTAAAGAGAGATTTGATTATCTTTCCTTGAAGGCATGATTTACAAGTTGATAAAGGTTCCGAATCTAGTGAACTTAAAAGTTTACTTGTACTAAGTTGAATCAATCTCCTGTCTCCTATATAACTTAATCTATGATATCATAGATTTTTAGGATTTGATTTACTGTGAATTTTTTTATTTATAATAGATTTTATTGAATAACTGTTATTTAATTCTAAAACATATAATCCATTTGTATTTACAGCTTTACCCACTAATACATTTCAAAAATGTATAAAATATTCATTTTTAGTAAATTATACATTGTAATAAACTTTATATAGTACAGAAATTGAAATGATATTTTTAGTAGCATTAGCAAAATATAACACTAAATTCAATCTCATAATGTATCCAGTAGATAATCTAAGATCGCAAGATCTTATGGCTTCAACAGTAATTGTTACCCTATTAACAATTTCTAATATGCTCTCTCCTTTGGGTAATATTGAATAATTCTATAATGTCTGTTGAGAAACAAAAACATGAAATGTAACTACTAAATCTAATATCCAAGAATGATGATCTGAAGCAATGCTTAATTCATAATTGATCATCATACAATTACGTGTATCGTCTATTATTTTTTATAGACCTCTAAGGTACAAAGGACATTTCCTCTAAATATATTCTATTTTTTCACAAAAAAAATAATTTTCTTTATTAGAGTCTAAAATTTTATCCTTGTCAAACTATCAAAAGTCCAAATGTTTAAATAAGAACATCATTAACAAAATTTTTGTATCAATTTCAGTTTATCACACTTTTCTTTGAGACACTGGAAAGAAATAGAAAAAGGTTATTAGTCATCTTGTAAAATGTATTAATCACGAAATTTGATTTATAGAAATTCAACAAATTTGAATTATAAAATTTAAACAGTTTTAAAAGTTATTTCATGTGCTAATTATGTTAGCTCCTACTATTTAATTTGAATCCTACACTCCCTGAAATAGAACTCAAAAGTTTTATTAGAATTTTATCATTATTAGTGAGAAATCAATATCTTATCATAATTAACCAACTTCACATAATAGAAATCTTGGTCAATTAACTTCAATAAGTAGGAAACTCATTTCTTATTACATCTCTATATAAGATTTGATTATTTATTTAACTTTAACTTCAGATACCTCATATAATAGAAATATTGGCACCCTAGGCTAGTTAAACCTGAACTATTGCACTTTCTTAAGATATTATTTTCAGCTCTCTCTCACAGAATAGAAATCTTGATCAAGGTGAAAATACACACCCAAGAACCAGATAACAGATTCTACAACATAAATTTAATACCTTTCACATAATAGAAATCTTGAGATATAAATTTATGTCAAAGAATTCTGTCACGCCTTGACCCTAATCGATCACATGACAATTACTGCGAATCCCAAGAACACATCCTATCACTTAGAATGCACTCTTAGAACTCGTAAGATATTAGTACCTATTTTCAAACTCAATTTCAAAAATAACACAAAATAATATAGAATGAAAGATTTTCAAACATACATGTATCACATATGTATTTTCTCAAAAT